>JAWQFJ010001979.1:0-92500 GCA_034096865.1 Theodoxus fluviatilis | reverse complement strand
TGCAAGCACTTCACAGATAGACGGCAAAGATTTGCTTCAGCGTCGCGGGATGTAGGACCATCAAGTGTGTATGGAAGAGCGGTAGATGAGGTAGATTAGATACATAGGCAGGCAGGCAGGCAGGATGGCAGGCTGGCAGGTAGTCAAACACAAAGGTACAAAACAGAGAGACAAACAGACACACACACACACACACACCCAGAGGAAGACAGACAGACAGACAGACAGACAGACAGACAGACAGACAGACAGACAGACAGACAGACGGACAGGCGGACGGACGGACAGACGGACGGACAGAGAGACAGACAGACGGACGGACAGATAGACAGACTGACTGACTGACTGACAGAAAGACAGACAGACAGACAGACAGAAAGATACACAGACAGACAGACAGACAGACAGACAGACAGACGGACGGACGGACGGACGGACGGACGGACGGGCGGACAAACAGAGTGACAGACCGATAGACGGACGGACAGACGGACTGACTGGCTGAAAGACAGACAGACAGACAGACAGACAGGCGGACGGACGGACGGACGGGCGGGCGAGCGGGCGGGCGACTGGGCGGGCGAGCGGGGGGACGGACGGACAGACAGAGAGACAGACATACAGATAGACAGACAGACAGACAGACAGACAGACAGAAAGAGAGACAGACAGACAGACAGACAGACACTGTCGCGACCACACCCGCTGGGTGGGCCCTTACCCTCTCAGGCAGAAGGAGTCAGGAACTCAAACCCTTTTAAACAATTACTGACACATTTTTTGAAACAAGAAAATATTTATTAACCCCACCCTTAGCACCCCGCAGAATAAAATGGAAACGATGGAAACGATGGTTGGTGATGATATCAGATGAACAAGGATGCAACTTATGTAACTAACAATGACAAATCAAACAGTTCTATCACACAAACACACCTTCACCCCCACCACATGTGAAACTACATTCTCCCTCACACGATAAACCAATCACATGTGACAATACACCATCACTCACCCTGTAAACCCAAAAATTATACCCCAACAAATCACAGTCCACCCCAAATCACCCCACCACAACAAGATAGTTGTCCAACCAGCGGCCGTTCTCACGCCGGCAACTTTCCCTTCAACCCAACATCTCTCACTGTCCGACACTGTCTCTTTCCCCGTCACCACGACATCTCCCACTGTCCAACACTGTCTCTTTCCCCGTCAACCCGACATCTCCCACTGTCCAACATTGTCCCTTTCAAGAACCCAAAGCCCCTTACGACCGATCGCTCCCGTCTCATGGCCCCCCCTCTGCGTCAAGTCGCAGAACAGGGAACGACGGACACAAGGTGCCCACGACCGTCGGTCCTCCCTTGGTCAGGTGGGCTCCAGTTGAGTGCCGCTGGGAACCTTCGCTGTCGACAGCTATGAAGAGTAGTGGGGACCTTCGGCGACGCCGACAACAGTGAGGATCATCGAGGACTGGGAATGGGGACGACGGCGATGCAGGACATCGACAACTTGGTTGGTGCGGGTCGTAGAGCCATGCAACTCAAAACATCCCAGGCATGAAAGAACCACGTCCTTTCCCTGGTGAAGAATTCCGTTGGTCTACACCAAACAAAGACAAACTAGTCTTCTAAGTCTACTGGGCTGACAGAAGCCACGCCACACACCGGGCTGACAGCAGTCACGCCACGTTTCCTGCAACACTCCCCAAGAGCGAGGTTGCCTTCGCGCCCACAAATCGGCGACTGACAATATAAAACCCTCACCCCCAAAAGAAAACATGCGCATCGTCGGCAAACTCTTATTCCCACAAATTCACGTGCTAAAACCGCACCGAGCTCGCTCACCCCGTCCATTCGCACGTGAAACGAGAACCGCACAGACTAGGCACGTGACGACGCATCACAAACACACTACGCACCACGCATACACACACACATCCGCCACCACCCACATTAACTCTTTCACCGCCAGCAACCTGCTCGCGACAGACACACACACACACACACACACACACACTCACAGACAGACACACACACACACACACACACACACACACTCACACACACACACACACACACACACACATACACACACACACACACACACACACACACAGAAAGTCAGACAGACAGACAGGCACACAGACAGACAGACAGACAGACAGACAGACAGACAGACAGACAGACAGACAGACAGACAGACAGACAGACAGACAGACAGACAGACAGACACACACACAGACAGACAAACACACACACACACACACACACACACACACACACACACACACAAGACAGACCGACCGACCGACAGACCGACCGACCGACAGACAGACAGACAGACAGACAGACAGACAGACAGACAGACAGACAGACAGACAGACAGACAGACAGACAGACAGACAGACAGACAGACAGACAGACAGACAGCGTGTGGAGATGGTTTGAACTTTTAAGTTTTCCAGTGGATTGAAGCGATTTATCACCGATCACAGCAGAACGCTATGAGTGAGTGCATGTTTTGAACACAGGGTCAAAGACGAAGAGAATAAAATACGTACACAGACAATTAGTGTTATCTCGATCTAAAATAGAGAAAGAGAGAGAGAGAGAGAGATATATATGAAAATGAACACGTACATTAAAACACAGAGCGTGAGTCATGCATCTCCTGTCATCGTTTGAAGATCAAAGTTACTTCATCACTCTGCACATCCTGGATAACAGGAAAGTGACCTCACTACAGAACGACCTGGAAGCTACGGCATTAAGCACGTCATTCCTCGCTGTCACCTCCATCTGACTTAGAGATAAACCGGTTGAAAAGTGCATTATGACAGATCAGTGCGACGTCCGATGAGTGATGGCGAAAACAAGGTTTTGAGAAATGGCGATAAAGTGTCAGCTGGAACCGACCTTGTCCGATGCTATCAGTGAAAGCCACTGTCAGATGTTGCGATGACGTCAGCCTGTTTGCACAGCGTGGGCGACAAGTGTACACATACATAGGGATATCGTGTTTCTGCAGTATCTGATGACGTGCAAAGCAGTTATATATGTTTTTAAACAGATACTTGTCGAAGTTGATACTCAGTGCGTCGTATCTCCAAGCGTATCTACAGGGTGTTTCATGCAGTGTTCTTTACAAGCACCCCCGCGAGGACCCATGAGCAGTGATCGAGCCCTGCCATGCTTTTGAATCCTCATGGAAGCAAGGTCCTGCCTTTCAGGCATCCATGAGCAATGGCGCAGTCTTGGGTTCTTGTCAGGTGTTTCCTGGCTTCACCCTTATGAATAAGTTAATAAATGACCAAGTTGAGGCTATTGTCCACAAAAATCATTGCAGCTGATTAGGGTAGAAGCAAGTCAACGGTCTATTTCCCTAGTTAATCGCCCTTTATGAATCGCATAATCACCCTGAGTAAATGCACTTTCGTATCATCGCTATCATCAATGTAACTTTTTTTAAATATGGAAGGGGCGTGGGTTGGTAGATGGCCCAGCGAAAGAGAAAGCTACATGGAATTTCTTCATAGAATAATTGAATAAAGCACTGCGTAAAACGCATGGCAAGGGCCGCTGTATTCTCCTGTTGTGCAATGCGTTGTAGTGTACTGTATGGTTTTGTAGGACGAGATGTCGACAGCGACGATGATGATGGCGGCGGCGACGACGACGACGATAATGATGAGATGATGATGATGATACTTAAGCAATTTTTGCCATTGCTACTGTAGCTTTTTCTGTCTGTCTGTCTGTCTGTCTGTCTGTCTGTATGTCTGTCTGTCTGTCTGTCTTCTTCTATTTCTCCTCCTCCTCCTCCTCCTTCTTCTTCTTCTTCTTCTTCTTCTTCTTCTTCTTCTTCTTCTTCTTCTTCTTCTTCTTCTTCTTCTTCTTCTTCTTCTTCTTCTTCCTTCTTCTTCCTCCTCCTCCTCCTCCTCCTCCTCCTCCTCCTCCTCCTCCTCCTCTTCCTCCTCCTCCTCCTCCTCTTCCTCCTCCTCCTCCTCCTCCTCCTCCTCCCTCCTCCTCCCTCCTCCTCCTCCTCCTCCTCCTCCTCCTCCTCCTCCTCCTCCTCCTCCTCCTACTACTACTACTACTACTACTACTACTACTACTACTACTACTACTACTACTACTACTACTACGTTATCTTCTTCCTCTGCTGCTGCTGCTGCTGCTGCCACAACCACACGAGCGTCTTGCCTTGCCGCAGATCGTGGGTCCCACCCAGCAGATCCGGATCATCGAGGCGGCGCTGTATGACGCGCTGTACAGCGCGTGGACGACCTGGAGCCCGTGCTCTCGCAACTGCAAACAGCGTCGCCAGCGTCCATGCAACATTCCTCAGATCTGCAGCACCGGCTTTGTCCAGGAGGAGCGGCGCTGCAGAGTGCACGGCGCGGCCTGCGAGAGACGCTACATGCTCAGTCCGGAGAGAACTTCCGGCGGACCCAAACGCAGAGGTGAGTTGCCTGCCCCTAGCTGGGACTCGATGGTGGCGGCCTTTCTCGCAGGGAGCAGCGAGGTTTAGTGGGGCATGGCCCATAATGGAAGGTTCGGAATGCGTTATGATGTGGATGATGATGATGATGATGATGATGAAGAGGAAGAATGTGTGTGTATGTGTGTTTGTGTTTGTGTGTGTTTGTGTGCGTGCGTGTTATGTGTACGTGAGCTTGTGTTTATGTATGTGTGTGTTTGTGCGTACGTGCATGTGTTTGCGTGCGTGTATGTATGTGTATGTGTTTGCTTGTGTGTATGTGTCTGTGTGTGTATATGTGTGCATGCGTGAGCATGCACGTGTGCTTGCGTGTATATGAACATATTTTCGAATAAAGGTGCTCATTCCGACCACCACTACATATTAAGGCCCACAGAATCGCCTATGATTCCGGGTTAATTGGCCTTTATTAATCGGGTGCTTTCATCTCTGCCACTGCAGGTATTTGAGGGGTTTTCACACTGAAATCATTTTCCCTCTCTTCCAACCATGTGCAACGTCCGTCTTGTGTCTCTTGTGCAACTTGTTGATGAGACGGCATCATGTCACGTGAGAATAAAACTTGTACATTGTGCAGTATAGACAGGCAGGTAATTGGACAGAAAACACACACACACGCACACTCACTCACACACACACACACACACACTCACACACACACACACACACACACACATACACACACAGAGAGAGAGAGAGAGAGAGACAGAGAGACAGAGAGAGACAGGGAGAGAGAGAGATAAAGAGACAGAGAGAAAGAGAGAGACACAGATACAGAGAGGAAAAGGAACAGAGAGAGAAAGACAAAGAAAGATGGAAAGAGAAACAGAGAGAAACAAAGAAAGAGAAAGATAGAGAGAAAACGAAACACATACAGAGACAAAGAAAGAGAGACCGAGAGAGAAAGAAAGAGACAGAGAGAAAGAGAAAAAAGAGAGACAGAGAGAAAGAAACAGAGAAAAAGATATATATATGTCGTGGCTAAAAGTCGGAATTGCCTAAATCTGGGAATTAGGCAGCCTTTTGCCTAATCCCTGAAATAGGCAACAGCGGTGCCTAATCTGTGAACTCTAAGTTTCTCGCCTGCCTATAACGCGAAATAGGCAGCCTAATACGCGAAATAGGCAGCCTAATACGCGAAATAGGCAAAAAGTGCCTATTTCACGAATTAGGCAAAAACTGACATTGATGTTTCTTCATTAAGCCAAGAAAATACGTGAATTGGGCTGCCTAATTCACAGATTAGCCAAGAATTGCCTGTTCCATTGCATTATATGTAGTTTTGTTGTTTGCTTTCAGTTTCTTCTCTTTGCATTGTTGTTTGCAACTTTTTGACATTTTTATTTTGGTTTGGTAAGTTTTTGCTCTGCTTTACAAGTGTGATGTAGTTTTGGGTGAGTATTGTTTTCAAATTATATCTTGATAGAGGGTTGCAAATGCGTTTGTCCTCATGTGTTACCAGTTAGTAAAAGTGGTATTCATGTAAATATTTTACTGTCAATATTAAAGGCGATAAAATAAACAAACAAAAAACCACCACACACACACTCACACAAAAATGACATGAAGAGCTTATGAAGAGGAGAGCGTGATACGTTTAAAAATCCAGATTTATTTTCAACATTATTTTTAAGGTGAGGCAAAAATAATATGACCAAAATCACACTGTACTCTCTCTCTCTCTCTCTCTCTCTCTCTCTCTCTCTCTCTCTCTCTCTCTCTCTCTCTCTCTCTCTCAACTAAAGAGAAATATGAAAAAGCCTTAAATTTAAGGAATTATTTCTTCAAGGAAAAAAGGAACAAATGTTACATTACTTAAATATGAAAAAGCCGTAGGGCGTGATACGTTAAAAAATCCAGATTTATTTTCAATATTATTTTTAAGGTGAGGCAAAAATAATGACCAAAATCACACTGTTCTCTCTTTCTCTCTCTCTATCTCTCTCTCTCTCTCTCTCTCTCTCTCTCTCTCTCTCTCTCCCTCCCTCTCCCTCTCTCCCTCTCTCTCTCTCCCTCTCTCCCTCTCTCCCTCTCTCTCTCTCTCTCTCTCTCTCTCTCTCTCTCTCTCTCTCATCCCGAAAGAGAGAAAGAGAAATATGAAAAAGCCTTAAATTTAAGGAATTATTTCTTCAAGGAAAAAAAAGAACAAATATTACATTACATTCAATATGAAAAAACCTTAAATTTAAGGAATTATATCTTCAAGAAAAAATAAAGAACAAATGTTACATTAAAAATGAAAAAGCCTTAAATTTTAGGAATTATTTCTTCAAGAAAAAATAATGTCACATCGACCATGTCAGGACTAATGTGAAAACGTGAAGGTGGAAAAACCCACAAAACAAGACCCCCCCCCAAAAAAAACCACAACCTTAATCATGCTTATTTTTGCAGGCATTACTCAGTGGGTGGCAGTGGCTGTGGCACAATGTGTTGTTTTTTATGCATTTGCAACGTCTAGTTTTGCACTGTCCTAAACAAGAACATGTCGTTTTGTACGCTGATGACGACCCCAGGGACATTTCTGCAATCCAGTCGGCCACGATTAAACTCGCTGACAGGAATGAGAACTGGATCGCCTGATGCGAGTGGTGCCAGATTTGCTACAGTGGTTCTGAGCATTTCCGCCCTACTTTTGTTTTGACCCTCAGTGGCGTCCTTCCGAATTTCCTGCATGAGAGTCAAATGTCTGCTAAGTCTGTCTGTCGGTGAATCTGCGGGCCCATTGGCGCTAGAAGCTTCCATGGCTGCCTCTGGATCTGTGGGCACAGTGCCATTCAAAGATTCCATGGATGCGTCTGGATCTACAGGAACAGTGGCATGCAAGAATTCCATGGATGTCTCTGGACCTGTGGGCACTGCGGCATTTAAGGCGTCAGTTGATGCCTCTGGAACTGGGGGCACAGTGCCATTCAAAGATTCCATGGATGCGTCTGGATCTACGGGAACAGTGGCATGCAAGAATTCCATGGATATCTCTGGATCTGTGGGCACAGTGGCATTTAAGGCGTCAGTTGATGCCTCTGGAACTGGGGGTACAGTGACATTCAAGGCGTCAGTGGATGCGTGCACAGTGGCATTGGAGGCTTCCCTCGATGTTTGTGGATCTGCAGTTTCATCGTCGTCACAACCGGCACCGGTTGGGAGAGATCCTGCGTTCAATAGGTCGATGAGTTCTTCTTCTTTTTCAAGCCTGGAAATGACGTCCTTTGGCAGGGATGTTCTTTCCAGTCCTGAAGAACCTTTTCGCCCGCAAAAAACTCCTTGGCATAATAGAATTTTCGGTTCAAAGGTGCATCCTTTGACAGCAGTGCAATTATCATCTTGTAAGTATCCTCATCAGGCAGAATCCATATTGAATAGTTTCCTTCTCGAAGGTGTTTTTCAAACCTTTCCTTAAATTCATCGGCCATCCTTCTAAGGAAATTTCACTGTGCTGTCAAGGTGTCAGCTTCTCTTCTGAACAACTGGCAAAATTATAGCTTGTGAGGTTTGAGTTTTTATTTTCTATGATTTGTTGTCACAAAAAGAAAAAAAATCCTTGCCTTGGTCAGATCTGAATTAGTCACGAGCGCGGCTGTCAGGGCGCTGAGCGCAATGCACGTGCTCAATGTTAATTTTTGATTGCGTTAAAGTGAAGTTCGTGTTTTGAGCTTGGGCTCAGTGTGGCGGTATTGTTGTATAAAGTCATTTTCTTGTTTTAGAATGCAAACCTGCAAAATTCCGTATTCGTGTCGAGTTATATTTTCACCCACGTAGTCAGTAGTCAATACATGTATTTAAACAATCAATTGACTAGCAATTAATTGAAGTTTACAACATTGCCAAAGAGAAAATATTTTACACGGAACAGGCAATTCTTGGCTAATCTGTGAATTAGGCAGCCTAATTCGCGTATTTTCTTGGCTTAATGAAGAAAGATCTATTCAGTTTTTGCCTAATACGTGAAATAGGCACTTTTTGCCTATTTCGCGTATTAGGCTGCCTATTTCTCGTATTAGGCTGCCTATTTCGCGTTATAGGCAAGCGAGAAACTTGAGTTCAGACATTAGGCAGTGCTGTCGCCTATTCCTTGAAATAGGCAACAGCTGTGCCTAATTCCCAGATTTAGGCAATTCCGACTTTTAGCCACGACATATACATATTTTGAAGTGACCTTGACCCTGAACTATGGAAGATAACTGTTTCAAACTTAATAATTATGTGGGGCACATGTTATACTTTCATCATGAGACACATTTGGTCACATATCATCAAGGTCAAGGTCACTTTGACCCTTATGAAATGTGACCAAAATGGGGTAGTGAACCACTAAAAGTGACTATATCTCATGGTAGAAAGTGCCAATAAGCACCATTGTGCTTCCTATGTCTTGAATTAACAGCTTTGTGTTGCATGACCTTGGATGACCTTGACCTTGGGTCAAGGTCACATGTATTTTGGTAGGGAAAATGTGTAAAGCATTTCTTTGTGTATGATGTCATTGGTAGGTTTAGTTGTTTGACCTTGACCTTGAAGGTCACCTGAAGGTCAAGGTCATATAAAGGTCAAGGTCAAGCATGTGAGTGGTATGGGCTTTGCCCTTCTTGTTTCACCTCTATCGGTGATGCGTAGTCGCTCTTCTAAAGTCAGCTGATTTTTTTTCCCACACACCTCCCACATTTGCTACCATTGTGATTTAAACGAATTACTGGTATCAAGGGAAGTAACTCCCAATGAAAATGCCTGTTAGACACTCAACTGTGCTTGCAACATAATAAGTTGGGGGGAAAAGTCTCATTTCAACCTCAATGCACAGGTCGTAAGTCAGAACCGAGGAGAAGTCATATTTGCGGCTTACTTGATATAAGGAAATATGCTCGGTTAGGAAAATATTGGTCGCAAAAGAGGAGGAGTCGTAATAGCGAGCATTTCAATAGAGGGGTACCACAGTACTTAAAACTATGTCTTTGTCATCATTGGCCTTTTTGCACATTTTAAATTTGTGTTGTTTGTGGGCAGGGAAGGCCTGGAAGACCCCCTGGATGACTCTGGAATGATCACACAACAGCTTGAACAGGTAGGAACTCTCTCTTTCTCTACTTCAGTGCAGGATTTCTGGTGTATTTCTCTCCTCTAGGAAGGACTTGAGATGATATTCCTTTTTATGACTGTTTAGTTCCTTCCCATCCAACCCCTATATTTGGAAACAGTATGTATGTATGCATGTACGTACATATGAATATGAGGCACTTGTAGAGTGCTGGTATCAGCAGAACTGCTGCCCTCTGGTGTTACAGAGTAATAAGTCATTTGGGGAAAACAAAAGTCTTTAGCTTTTTTTTTTAAGGCTGAGACTAAAATAACCTATCTATGTTGCAATGGAAGGGCATTCCAGAGTCTTGGTACAGCTGACACAAAGACCCTGTTTCCACTTCTGGTCTTTGACTGGTATTCCCGCAGATGAATAGATATGTGGAAAACACGCTCTCAGGAAACATTTTAGTGTTAAAAAGTGAAATTATTGCTTCTCTTTTTTGGGGGGTTTCCTTCCTGTAGCTGTCAACCATTGGTCGCTGCGAATATGAGAAGACCTGTGCACTTCTGGTGCAGCTGTTCGATGACTCTGCCCAGCGATATCAGGAATTGGTATCAGCAGGAGCCAATGGCATTGACCTGGCCATCCAGGAAGGTAAGCCTCTGCAGCCCAGGCTGCACAGACAATGCACATGATGTGCCAGCCATACATGAAACATTCCAAGATCTCACAAAGCATCCAGGCAACACACTGAGTGTTTCAACCAATACCTAAAGCATACCTGAAACCCATGTAGCATCCAGGCAGTTCAAAAAGTACCAGGCATCTCACGGCACACCAAGCAACATGTACAGCCTTGCTAAACTGTACACAGCTGTGGAATGCTGCTGCTAAAAACAACCTTTCACAGTGTCTCTTAGAATATGGAAGTTAACGTTTAGATCAGTATTCACAATGCTTGATAGTGTGGAATATGGCCTGTTCTATTGAAAAAGATGAACCATAATTGGATGACTAGTTTTCGTTGCACTTATTTAGGCTCTGACGGCCCTCTTTCATAATTAATATGCTTTGTAAATTTCTTGTTGTTCACCTGCAAAAATGTTTGTGCAGTAACAGACCAATGATGGTTTACAAAGATCATTGAAGGTACTGCTGATGAGCTGAGAAAGATATACGTTGATATGAAAATGGCTCTATGAATAAAATAGCTCTCTTCTTATGGCTTAACTCTTTTCTGTTTTTGCATTTTAGCACAATTTTATACTCCTCTCATTGTATTTGCTTTACATCACTTTGTATGTAATGCATAGATACTCAAGGTAGTCATGCAGAATACCAAAAAACTCATAAATGAATGCGCTTTTATATGATGCAAAAATAAATTGCATTGTTTGTTTGATGCAGATAAGATGACCTTTGACTTTGTTTCTAAAAATTAATTTTGAGACAAAAAAATAAATGCTAAAACACAATGAACAAGAAATTTCAGTCATGAATTTATGAATAAAAAACAGATTAATTTCACAAAGAATAATCAGTTGTGCACCAAATAATTCAAATCTGAGCACATTTCATCAACATTGCCAGATGTTATACCTGATTATGTAACATGGGTAAAAATAACCCCAAAAATAACAAAATTGAAAAACAGCATAGGAACTGCAGTCAAAACGACCTTACAAACAAAAAACACGCCAATAGTATTACAAATGATGAGTATGTGGACTACTTGTCATTTACACTGAGGTACAGGTGTCAAGAGAACAAAGCAAACATAATTACAGGTGAGAAGAGTATGGCCAAGTGCGAACAGGTAACAATGTTTCAACTGCTAGTAGACAGTTCCTGCCGTCTTATAGACACAAGTATGTGTCACAAGCTGAGCATTTTGTTCTTGTTTTCATTTCTACAGGTTTGTCTTTGTAGCCTTTTTTAAATAGTTTCTTCTTTCCTCTGTCATAACTGGAATTATAGGGTGTATAGCCACAGAGTCTCAGCAAGGCACTCTGTAAAAATAAGTTTGAAAAAATCCACAGGTCGCAGGTAGTTCTTTACTCCATCCCTTGTCCTCGTATCGGGGATGTGGGCACCAGGGGGGTGGCAGGGCCTGAACAAGGGCAGGGGTCTCCAGCCTGGGTCAGCTGCTGCATCATAACCCTCTCTGAAACACAAACAGGTACACAATATGTCAGTCTGCACTACTGTGGATATAACTGTACATATAGATACACATAATACAGAATTCTGACTAGAGAAAAATTTGAACTGACTTGAACTGTATTTTACAAAGGTAATGGTTTTGAGAACTGTACTAGTGAATTTTCAAACCAGCCATTGAGAGTTAGGCTGAGTGTGCAAGCTCAGATACGACATAGCCAACTCGGCAAAACTCACAGTGTTTGCCCAAAGCAGAAGAAAACATGAAATAACTTGATATTTACTTTCAAATTGGGATAGAGTTTCAATAATTTGTAGTTTTAGGCCAAGAACATACGTTATACTCGTTAAAAACAGCAGAAAAATGTGCGAAACAACTAACGCTAACAAAGCGGAAATGTACCTCAGCGTCATTCAGCATCATAGGTCGATTCTTCGCTTCACCATCACTGCTGACATAAGAATCTGAAAATTCCATCCAAGCTAACATGCATTCCTTCATTCTCTGACCCCTGGGGAGAACTTATATTCCTTGATTTAGTTCATGTCAACGCTCTGTCAAACTGCGGAATGAACCAAGATGGCGGATGAAAAAATTTTGCTGACGTAGTTCTCCCATGATTTCCTAAAAGCATTGTGACGTCCTAAAGTTCGATTTTTTTAAACAAAATCTCAAAACCAAACTATATTTTGACAAAATATAGTCTAAACTTTTTTTCTGAATAAGAGTTTTATTCCAATCAGCACGTGAAGGTGTCGATCACCGATAATCAACATTCAAGTTAAAGAACAGTTGAGAGTTAATTTCCCAGATCTGACTGAAAATAAAGATTTAGTTGGGCTCTTACTTGGAAACTTCTGTCCCAGCATTGTATAATATGTATTTGGGACAGATTGGCTAACTTGATTGGTCTACATAGTTGGATCAGTCACTGGAATATTTTATCCATGCATCGGACATGTAAAATCTTTGTTTGGGACAGGCCGGCTGACATGGTTGGTCTACATCATTGGATCAGTCATTGGAGGCCGTGTGTCTTTTGCCAGCACGGATGAGCATGACGCCATGGATGGGGAGCTTGTGTGCAGGTAAGAATACTAGCATGGAAAAAGCACTTACCAGTAAGCTAAAAGTCTTCAGAGAGCTAATGGAGTTAAAGGATGTGAATCATCTTCCAAGATCTTGTGCAATTTATAAAATGGTTATCAAAACAATTGCTGTTTCTGTGTTTGATAAGTCTCGCATTCCTGATACTATTTCACTCTAGGAATAAAGATGTTGATGTAAAAAATTTTTGCTAGTAGCATGCTGTTAACTTGTAATGTGATATGCTAAATTTGTTATCCCTGTGGAAAACTTTTTAGATGAATACCAGTACTTTGTTTTATGCTGTCTATTTTTGCTCCTTCAGAGTTCTTCAGTTGATGAACTTGACAGATTCACGGCTGCCTACAGGAGGCTGTGAGAAACTAGACCTGGCTATTCTGAGCTTCTTTGAGCAGTTTAGGAAAATCTATGTGGGAGACCAAGTACAGAAAACTTCAAAGGTAAGAAGTGGACTTTAGTCCTGATTGGTGTCCAACAGTATTTCAAGTCTGTGGACAAGTTTTATCTCACGTGATCAACTCTCCCTTCAGCCCAGGAAATCTGATGTGTGGAAACAGTGTGTGTGTGTGTGTGTGTGTGTGTGTGTGTTCATTTTTCTTTGATCATGTTCTTATGACAAGAGCCTCATATGCATTAATGCCTGGTTTCCATCACGATAAGCCTTGAAATAGTCTCTGGTGTAGCAAAGTCATTATTTGATATGATTGTAGTTAGCCTGCTGTCATTCCATTATGAAAGCATGATTTGGACCCTTGCAACATATGTTGGAGATGGACTTAGATGATATTCATGTATGTACTGGATAATTATGTTGGTTCTTGTTAGATTAAAGTTTTGCTTTGGTGACTTTATAGTAACTTCTTCATGAATATAAATTAGCTTTTATCTCTCATGATAATTTATTAAGGTTGCTGCTTTTGACGTGGACAATCCCCCCTCCTTGAATCTGCCAGCAATCTCTTTTGGCAATACTCCTCCCCATGGTTACAACTGATGCCTTGCCTATGGAGTCGTATGCATCAAATGCTCTTCACTGAGTACCGTGTATCAAAATACCCTAAATGTCTGCAATCATGGATTTTACCATTCATTTTTCTATCTGCTGCAGGTGTACCGACGCCTCTCAGAGGTACTTGGTCTTAGCGACGAGTCCATGGTCCTCAGTGTCTTCATTGGCAAAATGTAAGTCTACCTGCAAATGGTCCAGAGCTACAAAATGTCTTGCATTTCAGTAGGTAATGGCAGCGCTGCACAAAAGTGCAATCAAACGTGCAAAACAGCCAAAATTGATGACTGTCATGGGGGCTGTTTGGCTTATGCAAGTACTACAGAAACTTACCCAGCAGTAAATTACTTTCTTTCTTCTTTCAATTGAATGTACGTTTATCAATAAAGCATCAGTATTTTAAAAGTGCCACACCAAAATACAGTGAAGACCATGATCATGAAAATCCCGCTTTTCCAGCCAAGGCAGCAATTCGTGAGTCATCAGTCATGGTACTCCATTTACTTGCCTGGCGAATTTGGGACAGACATCGCACAATGCTATATTTGGTATCAGTGTACTTAACCTTTAGAGCTCCGCCAATTTTCGTCATTGTTTTACCCCAGAGCCACAAATGTTATTATGTGTGGTCAAATTCGACACCATGTTTACTTAAACAATCATCATTTATTACCTATTCAAGCTTTTGTCGTGTGTTTGTTTCTTATTGATACTATTCAAGCTTTGAAGTAGATTTTTGGAGGGTGAGTAGAAAAATGGGTGGCCTACATGGTGCAATTAATGAAAATGCCATAGAATGGTTTTTTTTGGCTGCTAAAAAATCATGGAACACAGACAACAACAAAAAACAAACAAATTCACTGTGTTTTCCTACAATGCTCTATTTATTCAAGAATACAACAGCTTTTGATGACATTGCAAAAGTGCATAGTCTCCAACGAGTCCAAGTAATGGAGATACATCTGAAAATGTTTTAGGGTAAAACTAAAACAAAACAAAAAAATCCTACAATTACTTACGCTAAGGAAGTCAGCCGAGTCATTTTCATCTGAATCAAGCTTCCGCTCCTCTCGATCTACAGACCACAACTGACAACACATCCGTCGAAGCACTGTGTTTTCCTACACTGCTCTATTTATTTAAGAATACACAGCTTTTGATTACTTGGAAATACATCTGAAAATGTTTTAGGGTAAAACAAAACAAAAAAATCCTACAATTACTTACACTAGGGAAGTCAGCCGAGTAATTTTCATCTGAATCAAGCTTCCGGAGCGGTCTCGATCTACAGACCACAACACATCGTCGAAGCACGTGCTTGCCTCTCTATCCTTCCATCTCCCATCACATCAATGTCAGTAAAGCCTTCGAATTAATATTCTGAGAGTCAGAATAGAAAAATAACTCCACAAGCGCTTCAACTTCTTCGTCAGCCGCCTTACTGGCAAAGAAAAAAGTCCCGTTTACAAACGACGAAGACGCAACTTCGTGAAAAAATTCGCAGAAAATTCGCGGTGCGTTCTATCGGTCGCCAAAATGGCGGATCTCGTTACCACGTAATCACTGCACGAGACTGTGATATTTTTAGAACAGCATGACTCGATGGCAGCATTGGGCAAGTCAACAGAGCATGTCACTATCGCTCGGCGCACTGATGCGCCGGCGGACGTCTGGGGAATGTACGCTGTGGCGAATCAATGCGCCTGCGGCGCTCTAAAGGTTAATATTAAGTAATACATATTGGTTTTAGGTTAGCGAGTGTGTCCCAAATTCGCCCGGCCTTCAAACCTAGGTACCCTATTTCCACGTGCTGTGCATCTGCTCAGAGATGGCAGCTTCGAAGATGTCAACTTCAACGAATTTTGAATGATAAAATTCATGATCCACTCGACGTTCTCGGTAAGTAAAATGAAACGAAATTTACCTTGTTGATTATTTACTATTGCTGTATCATATATACACACATACATGCGCACGCACACGCAGAGAGAGAGAGACAGATTTACTTTTAAATGATATTATTTCCTGCTAGCGACACCCACCCCCACCCCTATGAACGACTACCCATTTCCCCAAAATTTGTTATTGACCAATATAACCTACAGTAGGTAGTGGCAGTGTACGTGAGTTTATGCGGGAAACACTTTGCTAGTGTGTATGTGATTGCTGTGGTGTGCATGTGTCACATTTGTTAGAAAATCTTACCGAAAAATAAGGATTCGTGTTTCATCTTTCTTTTCTGCATATTTCATAATCATGGGTCGTGAATTTGAGTGCATGGAAGAAGGAAAGAGAGCACTACCGGAAAGTGCTGACGCTTGCAGCGGTCACTGACTAATTTACTAGTTTACCGTTTACTAATGTGACCAAGCAAGGGAATATATTGCCTATCTGTTTTACCATTCCAAAATTAACTCTGACCAAAAGGGGAAAGTTAGTCTCGTTTTCTAAACCTCAAATCTGTCACTGTCGATCAATATGAAATTGAAGTCGCATTTGTTTACTGTAGCAAGCAGTGTAAATCTAAGTCACATGTGCAGACAATCGGGAATATAATGCACCAGCATCCTTGCATACATTGGAAAGAGGAATTTATGCTAAATGCTATGGATAGTAAATTAATGCCTTAAAGGTAGTGCAAAACTTCCACCAGCTAATGAATGTGGGGTACCCATTCAATTCAGCTCTTTGAAAGCAGGATGTCAAGGCCGCCTTGATTACTATAGCAACCAGAGTAGCGTGCTTGTGCGCTTGATTGACATCAGAATCAAAATAACATTAGCAGACAATCGGTAACATACACAAGCATCTTTGCATGGATGGGAAAGAGGAATTTATGCAGAAAGCAATAAATGCACATTTAATACTTTTGACTGTCATGCAAGCCTCACGCAAACCAATCAGATAACCATGTTGATCACAGATATATATATACACACACATGCACTTGTCCAGTTGAGTCAACCATGGAATCCACAGACTGCCATGCCACCAACCGAAGAATTTGAATCAATGATTTTGCTCAGAATAGGGAGTTTTCTCGGTGACTTGCACTCACTTTCTCTCTTTCTCTCTCTGTCTCTCTCTGTCTCTCTCTCTCTGTCTCTCTCTGTCTCTCTCTGTCTCTCTCTCTCTCTCTCTCTCTCTCTCTCTCTCTCTCTCTCTCTCTCTCTCTCTCTCTCTCCACACACACACACACACACACACACACACACACACACACAGAACCCTTACCTGAGCAAGCACTACCACTGATAATATGCAGACAGAGGCAATGCATACAAGAGTATTCCCCTAGGCAACGGTGTGTGACAAGTGTGGAAGGAGTCCAAGAGGAGGAACCAAACCCGACAGACGGCTGACCTAGGTCACGCAGCATCTCATCTCCCGCCTTGGAGAGGGATGGGGTGGGGGGGGGGAAGAGAGAGAGAAAGAGAGAGAGAGACACACACACACACACACACACACACACACAGAGGGAGGGAGGGAGGAAACAAAACTTTACTTGCATGATGAATTACACAATCTCTTAATCATACCCCCCCCCCCCCAAAAAAAAAAAAAAATAGGGTAGAGGAAAAAAAATGTTTGGTTAACTTTAGGATAACAATGACAGGTGCACATGAAAAAGCCACACACACTTCCAGACATCTAGACATTGGAATCCACCCCTAACCCCCGCTCCCCCCCCCCCCTCCCCCCCCCCCCCCAAACAGCTCATGGCCAGCCCCTCATGTAATTATGTGAAAAGGGTGTAGAAGAGAATATACTTTTAGTTATCCCATTGACTAGACTTTAGATGAAGGTGTGGGAAACTACTGTAGGATGATGCTTGAGAATATTGTGAAATTTTTCCTTGAACATAGACTCAATACTATTACTGAGCACATCAACAGAAATATAAGTGGCTGCATAGAGGATATTGACATTAGTTAAAATTTATTTTAATACCTTTATTTTCAGATGAAGCTCAGTGTGACATATTGAGGTCCTTCATCTTGGCCCAGGGGAAAAAGAAACAACTGAAAATGCCATCTGTTGAGCAAAAAAATGCAAGATGCACAGACTATTTACATCATTATATTGTACAAAGTATCAGATATAAAAGCTTTCAACCAAAATTAATCTCTTCATGCTTCTTATGTAGTTTACTGTATGTGGTTCAAATTTGAAGTAAATCCATGAAGTGATTCAAAAGATATGGCCATTATAATTTTATATGTACATGACGGTCATTTCCTAATCCGTCATGACATATTTAGCTTAAGTTTGTTTTTTGAAACTGTATTTTCCTAAATATTGCATTTGATGAGCTAAAAATAAATTGAGCTTAATGTATATGTAAAATTCTGTAATAAAGAAGTGATTTAGAGCGAATCTTGGAAGTGATTTTGTAATTACATGCTGTCAAACTAGACAAATCGTTCAAGTTTGACATGTTTTGAATATCTTTTTTTTGACTCACATGCGAAGCAAAAGTGAGTCTATGTACTCACCCGTGTCGTCCGTCCGGGCGTCCGTGAAAAACTTAAACGTTGGATTTTTCTCGGAGACTATTAAGTCTATCAACATCCAATTTGGCATGATGGTGTATGATGACAAGGCCTAAAAAAACATGCATAGTGACTTGTCCTTGCTTCAAGGTCAAGGTCGCAGGGGCCATAAATGTTGTCTAAAAAACAGTCATTTTTCACATTTTCTCAATTTTCTCTGAAGTTTTTGAGATTGGATACCTGACCTATCTATGGTATATAGGGCAAAGTAATCCCTATCTTTTGATACCAGTTTGGTTGACCTTGCTTCAAGGTCAAGGTCACAGGAGCTCTTCAAAGTTGGATTGTATACATATTTTGAAGTGACCTTGACCCTGAACTATGGAAGATAACTGTTTCAAACTTAATAATTATGTGGGGCACATGTTATACTTTCATCATGAGACACATTTGGTCACATATCATCAAGGTCAAGGTCACTTTGACCCTTATGAAATGGGACCAAAATGGGGTAGTGAACCACTAAAAGTGACCATATCTCATGGTAGAAAGTGCCAATAAGCACCATTGTGCTTCCTATGTCTTGAATTAACAGCTTTGTGTAAAGCATTTCTTAGTGTATGATGTCATTGGTAGGTTTAGTTGTTTGACCTTGACCTTGAAGGTCATCTGAAGGTCAAGGTCATATAAAGGTCAAGGTCAAGCATGTGAGTCATATGGGCTTTGCCCTTCTTGTTTTCATTTTGAAGAACTTGTAGTTTAGCTGATTTTGTAGTCACAGCATAGCTGTTTCAGAAATACAATCTATATAATCAGTTGTATATGCTTAATTAACATAGACTACATAATCCACTCTCATTCATTAAGTTTTTCCAGGCTGAAAATGGTAGTTTACTACAAGGACAACCTCCCAAATTTTCTCCATCAGATTGAAACCTCATTATCTCCGTTACTGTTCATGATAGAGCCTTAGATTTTTGGAGGGTTTTAATTCTGTCATATAATAGAATCATAATAAATCATAATTTTCTATCCTATACTGATGTTTCAATTTTCGCTGCCACTACCTACATAATGTTATGTAAAATTATGTATAAGGAAGTGATTCAGAGTGAATCTTGGAAGTGATTTTGTAATTATATGCTGTCAAACTAGACAATTCGTTCAGTTTTGACATGTTTTTAATATCTTTTTTTATCATTTTGAAGCACTTGTAGTTTTGCTGAATCTGTAGTCACAGCCTAGCTGTTTCAAATATACAATCTATGTAATCAAATGTATGTGCTGAATTAACATAGACTACATAATCTGTCTCATTCATTTAGTTTTTCCAGGCTGAAAATGGTAGTTTACTACAAGGATAACCTCCCAAATTTTTTCCATCAAATTGAAACCTCATTATCTCCGGAACTGTTAAATTTTTAGGGGGTTTTAATTTTGTCATATAGTAGAATCATAATAAATCATAATTTTCTATTCAATAGCAAGTTTTCAACTTTAGCTGCCACTACCCAATTTCAGCAAGCCTGAAATGAAGATGCATGCATTTTATGCCTACTCAACTCTGAAACAATTTGTCCCCACTTGATGCTGAAAATATTTCCAGTCAAGTTCTTGTATTTCGACTGATTAGTTTAGTAGAATTGCTTTTGATGCTTACAATGGATTGCTGAGCTCGGCAGTCTTATTATATAACTAGGACCATTTGCATATTCTTGCCAGGCCTAAGTTATTCATGTCAACACTGCACACCTAAAATACAGTTTGCTCCTGACAAGATGCTTCGCTTGAGGTTGGATGTGGCATCTGAACTGTCTTTCAAAGTAGATAAATGAAATCAGAATAAGACCATGGTGATAGGAAACTCATGACCATGCCCAAGACTTTTTACTTCATTTATGTATCATTGCACACTATTTGGACATTTATATTTGTGCAGCATCACCAACTTGAAGTACTGGGGCTGCAGTGAGCAGATTATCAGCAAGACTCTGCAGTTGCTCAGTGACCTGTCAGTGGGTTACAGCAGTGTCCGAAAGCTGGTCAAGCTTGAAGCAGTCCAGTTCATGCTCAACAACCACACAGTCAGTACCAGTTTCATTGTCTTCATTTTCTTTTATTAGGAAGGGTGTCGTTTTGATGGCTGTTTGAAGAATAAAGGCATCTTCCCTGTACACTTATTATGATTGGATAGCTCACCTCTCCGATTTCCAAAGTATCTATAAACCTTTTTAGTGAAGATAATGACAAAATGATCCAGTAGGATTTTATGCCTAAGATAACTGTGTTTAACTCACTGGAGTCGTAGCTAAATATTGTGATCGTTCTCCGGGATCGTAAGTTTTTCATGCATTTTCAAAAATATAATAAAGATACAAAGGCATAAGATAACAATACAAATTATAAATCAAATGAAAGCTTGTTTTTTACTCTTTACATTCAAAGAATGATCTAAGGGATTAAAAAAGCTAATTATGAATTATACATTATATAATTGAGTGTGTACATGCACAAAATCAGTTCACTAGCTGTTATGGGAAGCATACAAGTGCCTAGAAAATGAGAAACCTTAAATGTCAATATCCAAGTAAAGCAAATGTATAAACATTTAGTACAGACAAATACAAGCAGGTGGAGGCTAGCAATCATCCAAATAAAAGTATTTGGTCATAGAATTGGAAGATCAAACGTTTTGCAGTACGCTTTCCCACCTTTTTGTCAACATGCACACCACATGCACAAAGGTTACAATTTCTGATCATCAGTCGAAAATATACTAAAGGGAAGTAAATCTGCTTGCAAATTCCTTTAGCTATATAGGCTAACAAGATTTACCTCCCTTAGACCGTTATAGCGAAAGGGAAACCTTTGCAATCGCATCGCAAACAATCTCGCGATACGACTCCGGCAGGAGGACGCTTATCGCGATATTTTTTGTGATACGACTCCAGTGAGTTAATGTGTCGAGTATAATTCAGAGGAAGCTGGTGATTTTGCTATTTCCCTGCATCTGTCTGATGCAGCACTCAATTCTCTCTGATTATCATTGACACAGTTTGATCAATTAGGTCCTACCTCAGGTTCATGCGTTTCCCTATTTTACTCTGGTTATTACCTGCTCATTCAGAGTGAGCACTTCCCATTCCTGGGACTGGGGGTGGCCAGCAGTCCGGTAGCGGACATGCGGTGCCGGACCACCTTCTACACTGCCATGGGTCGCCTGCTGCTGGTGGACCTTGGGGAGGATGAGGAGAAATTCTACCAGTTCATGATGCCCCTCACAGGTAGGAAAACCTATGTGCTGATTGTTACAGCTGGAACAGAATGGTCAGCATCCTTTTTTTGTCTACCCATGTCTAAATGATTTTGGTAAAAATAAGGCCTCAGAATTCTCCTTTCTTGTGGAGACCTGCAGGGGAAAAGTTGTCTGCCATTATTCCTGGATGTACTTAGTTAAAACTGAGGATGATGTTTCCATTCAGCGGTCTGCACACTTTTTTTCCAAAAGGAAAATTCTTTTATGCAGTGGTCTTGTGTGTGTGTGAAGAGGGTTGTGATTTGAAAAATTAAGTTGTGGGTGATAATGATTTGATTTGGTGTGGGTTTTAATAATTTGAGTCTCAACACTTCTGCCTACTTTTTGTTGCGTTTGTAATAAGGTCAAGAGTACAGAGGTGCTGAGTATTGTGTGACACAAATATTTCAAAATAAACTTTCTGATACAGTAAATGAGTAATGATACACTCTTCATTTCCCATAAATATGATGCATTAGGTGATGTCTAAACTGTACAGAAAAGAAAAACTGAATGTAATCTTTATCTTTTGTGGCTCTTTTTCTGAATGAGTGGTGGTGTCAAGTTAAGATAAGACTCCAAACTGTCTTCTTCAAATACAACTAAACTATTCAACACAAAAACTTTATTGCAGCTTCAACATCCAATTATTAATGATATTTTTGCTCCTAGGTCAAGAAGAAACGAAATAAAACCATAATTGTTAGTCAAATTAGAGGTTAGCATTCGTCTTAACTTAACTTTACACCACAGCGCCACACTTTCTCTCATTCAATCTTTCGCGAAAAACATGAAAAACATCAAAGTTGAAGAAGATTTATTAAGCATCAAACACATGTGCAGAAACATCGATCTTTTGTCAACAACATGAAACAAGTTTGGATTGTGTGAGTTGACAGTGTGAGGAGAAAGAGGCTCTGTTTTGAGGTAGGGTAGTGAAATTGGCATACTCTTGACCATAAGTAATTTTGATGTGAATATTTTCAGCTGCCTTTGAAAATGTGGGCAACCTGATGGCATCTCCAATGGGGGCCGAGGATGCAGAGGTAGGGATACTGTCTTGACCGTGTCTTTACACATCTAGGAATGGTTGGATTTCTGTCTTGAATATCTGCCATGAAATACATTGATAATACTTTATTTTTCCTTTTCTTTCCTTCTTTTGAAAACAATGTAAATGTTGCTACTAAATGTAATAATTTGGTTTGTGTTCAAGTCTTTGTTAGTAGCTGATAACACAGCTTGATTGCTTGACTAAAGCATGAACTCATCCAATGAGTGTTTTCACTTTGTAGAGAGCACTGATAGGCCTGGCACGAGACCTTCGTGGGATTGCCTTTGCCTTCAACACCAAGACCAGCTACATGATGCTCTTTGACTGGATGTATCCTTGCGTCTTTGAAACCCTTCCCCCTGTCGGTTTGGGGTAAGAATTGACCCACCGATTTTCCCTATGCGTTTCGTAAGAGGCGAATAACTAACTAGAGACACCGTGACTTGATAATATTATGCACTTGCTCTAAACTGTTCTAGTGATTTTCATGCTCAATGGCCTAACATAGCCTACAAAGGCTGACAGGCCAAACACTATTCATTCATCCATCTTTGAAATCCTGCCAATCCAGTTTTTGGAGCCTGGCACGGTCACATTTTGTCTGTAAAGATGAGATAGCACAAGTCCTCCACTGTATTGGAGTACCTAAGTATTTACTCAGAACTGAAACAGATGTGTGGGGAAAATTTTATGCAGTGGAGATTGCTTCATTTGGACTTGTAATCCTTGTTAGGTGGCTTGGTAACATGTTCCCTCCAAACTAGGTAGTTAGTTTGAGCCTTTTGCTAACTAGACAAGTCATGATATCCTTGATTGCTGCAGTAGGAGTAATTTACTGTATTAAGTTTGTGAATGCTGTAAAAGATGTTTGTTTCCAGCTGGTAGTATATAGGGTGCGGAGGATAAATTAAGACAGTTTTCAAAACACATTTTGGCAGGTTAAAGGTTTCATGATTGATGGGATGAAAGTGTGTGTGAAATGCACTACTTATACTGTGGTTTCAGAGTAATTTTCACATTTATCAACCCATTTGCAATGATGGAGGAGCAGAAAAGAGCAGCCATAGTGGTCAGACTTCGTGCCAGGCAGACAAAGTGAATTTGATGTGATGATAGCTGCTGGTGAAGACCCTGAAGACATTTCTGTTGACAGAAAGCATCACACAATTTTTCAAACAGCTGCAAAACATGGTGGATGAAGATCCTGGCAGATCAATGAGGTCTCTGGCTCGGGAACTGAAAGTGGATGAGAAAACCAAGTGCAGCTGTGTCCGTGAAGACATCAGATATAATTCCTATGCCCTCAAAAAGGCTTGGTTCATGAATGAGGCCACCATTGTAGACAAGGCACCTAGGCTGCTGTGCAAGCTCAAGCACCCCCGGCCAGGAAGCATTTGATCTTCTCTGAAGAGAATTTGTACCAGAATCAGACAGTGAACAGGAGGAATGATCGTTGGCTGTGTTCTGACTCTGATGACATGCCAGTTGTCATGTCAACAAAGCTTCCAGCTTCTATTATGCTCCTGGGGTCATCTCCACCGAGGGTGACATCATGCCTCCATTCTTCTTTGAGGAGGACCTTACGGTTAATGCTGATACCTACATCCATGTGATGGACACTGTTGTCAAGCCATGGATAGAGAGGATTGCTGGAGACCGTCATTTTGTGTTTCAGCAGGCTGGTGCACCTGCCCACAATGCCAACAAGACCTAGGCATGGTTGAAGGAAAACCTGAAGGTCAAAGAACATCTGGCCCCCTAGCTCCCTTAAATGCAATCCAAGGTACTATTTCATGTGGGACGTTTGTGAGAGGGAAGTCAATAAACACCCTCACAACACCAAATAATCCCTCAAGGCCAAAATCACCTAGGTCATGGCCAGTTTGGACAAGACAGTGGTAGTCAGTACCTGCCGACAGTTCTGCAGCAGAGTTGAATGTGTTGTGGAGGCTTAGGGTGGATTCATTGAATGAGCCCTGTACCATAAATATTACTCTTAATGTCCTGTACCGCTCCAAACGGCTCGTGAGTCTAAACCTTAAACCGCTTGTAACCGCGCGTGTTTCATTCCTTGAAATAACTCTGGCGAGAAGCTCTCTAGCCCTGAAGGAAATTATTGTGCTACTCCCGCTTGGTTAGTGCATCTCTGTGAATTTTTTAAACAGATTTCGATAAGTTTCTACTGAGTTATTAGGCTTTTTTGCTCTTTTTGTGGGCCTTCTGCATTGCAAAGATGGCGGACAGAAATGCCGACTGTGGTTCAGGCAGTGATACGTTTTTTATCAAAATGGTTCGATCTAGAAATGTGAGACTCTGATGAGAGAGATGTAACTGTTTCCCGTGTCCACACAAGTGATTTATCCGACATCCATGAGCAAATTATTTTGACTTCCTCATCAGATGATGATTTCAGCTTTGCTGAATGGTCAGACACTGTCGAGGAGTTTGCTAACGATCCTTTCATAGAAACAGTTGGTCAACGAGTACCACTTGGACTTGTTGCACAACCAGTAGTGTATTTTCTGCAACTCTTTCCAGAGGAATGTTCTTCATGATCCATGAGGAGACTATGCGAGGCAGAATGGCAATGGAACATTTTAAACCTCCATGGAGGAGATGAAAGCTGATCTGAGCATTCTGTTTCTGATGGGCGTCATTCAGCTTTCAAATTACCACTGCTACTGAAGCAAGCGATGTGAGCTGAGACAGCCAGCGAATGCCAATGTTATGTCAAGGAATCGTTACAAAATAATCACAAATTACACAGTGTTGATATATATTTTAATTATGGGTATGTCTATTTCCATGTATTTACCTCTAATCATGCTAATTACAGGCAAATTAAGCAAAGAAAAATATCAAAAACGCTTTGTACTTGATTTTAGAATGACCAACATTCATTTTTGACTACACACACTTTTTTTAACAGATCCATACAATATTATGGAAGTAGGAATTTTTGTTAACAAATCAAATGTGTTATGTGTCATTTTCTCTGAAACCTTACAGGACTGGGGCTTGTAGTTGTGAAATTCAGAGTTAAAGAACATGTGTGCCAATTGCAGGTAAATGAATTGATTTTCCAGGAAGTTATGGCATTATTTGTGATTTTGAAATGTTCATCCTCATTAATCATCCGCACCCTGTATTTGTTAATGACAAAATTTAAATGCCTCCTTTATTACTTCAATTTTAATGTTGTTTAAGAATTTTGTGATGATGTGAAATTGAAGCTCTCTGTACTCCCGTCTGTTGCCGCTGGCGATCTTGACTGTGCGTTACGCGACGTCCTGGACTTTCACGCTCCGGCTACGAAACGGAAGGTCTCTTCCGATATGACCCGCAGCGCCCTGTGGTTTAATTCTGTTCGTGATGATGTCAGGGCCGCCAAGCGGCAACAACGCCGAGCTGAACATCAGTGGTTGAAAACTGGACTTACCATTCACAAACATCTTTTTGGCCAGGCCAAGAACTTAGTTACCAAACTCATGTATGATGCTAAAGTTAATTACTTCAGCTCTCAGATTGTGGATAACGCGACGTGTGGGCAACTGTTCGGCATTTGCAACAAACTACTCTGTAAAACCAAAAAGATTCTCCTTCCGTCAATCTTCTCCGATCTGGAACTTCCTGGCCGTTTTCTTGAATTCTTTGAGAACAAAATTCAAACCATCAGACGGGATCTCGATAGTCAAATACTGAATCCTCCCGCAGTTGCCGATCGCTGCATTCAGGGCGTCCCGTTCACTACTTTCCAGACAGTGTCTGAAGAGGCTGTCAAGAAAGTGATTCTCGCCTCCACTCCCACCACTTGCGACCTTGACCCCATCCCCACCCCCCTTTTAGTTGAATGCCTTGACTCTCTTCTGCCCTACATCACATCTGTTGTTAACAAGTCCCTCTCATCTGGCACCTTCCCTTCCGTGTACAAGTCAGCCATAATTAAGCCACTTCTGAAGAAGCCTTCTCTGGACCCTAACGTTTTGAAAAATTATCGCCCGGTCTCTAACCTCCCCTTCCTGTCCAATATTATAGAGAGACTATTACTCACCCAGCTGCAGCAACATCTTGCAACCAACAACCTCTTGGCACCCCTGCAGTCAGCCTATCGTAGCCACCACAGCACAGAAACTGCCTTACTCAAAATCCTCGGCGACCTTTACTCTTCTTTAGATCAGGGAAAACTTAGCATTCTCACCCTCTTAGACTTGTCTGTGGCTTTCGACACAATAGACCACAACACCCTCCTCTCACGCCTGCGAAACACTTATGGAATTTCACACTCTGCCCTTGCCTGGTTTCATTATTATCTCACTGACAGATTTCAAACGGTCTCCATCAACAATCATTACTCAGCTCCTTCTCCTGTCTGGTTTGGTGTTCCCCAGGGCTCAGTACTGGGTCCAGTTTTGTTCGTTCTTTACATGCAACCTTTGTTTGACATAGTCGCTCAGCACTCAATCAGTCAGCATGCATTTGCAGATGACAATCAGCTCTACAAAGACGCCACCTTAGATCAATTCCAACCCTCGTTAGACACTCTACAGACCTGTCTTTCTGATGTTAAGTCATGGATGTCACACAACAAACTCCAGCTGAACGATTCCAAAATCGAATGCCTTCTTGTCAAGTCTCAGAGACTAGTGACGCCTCCATCCCTCCCGTCTTCTGTCAGGGTAGGAGACGCTGACGTCGCCTTTGTTCCATCAGTCAAAAACCTTGGTGTCACCCTCGACTCTCATCTCTCTCTTTCCGACTTTGTCCAAAACACAACTCTCTCCACTGGTTGCCCATTAGTGCTAGAGTCCAATACAAGATTGCCTGTCTTTGCTACCATTACTTCGCTGAATCCTTCCTCAATATCTCTCTAAACCCATGCGCACCTACACACCCACTAGGCAGCTACGCTCTTCCGCAGACACAAGAATCCTCAGGTTCCCGGAGAACCCTCCAGTTAAAACAAAATTTGGTGAATGCTCTTTCTTTTATCAGGCTCCCTCTATCTGGAATGACCTCCCTGCCTCTGTTCGTCACTCTACATCTCCCTCGACCTTTCGCTCTGCTCTCAAAACTCACCTCTTCTTGAAATTGTTCCCGAATCCTGTCTAAGTTTCTTCATCTTCCTCTCCTTACTGTTCTCTTTGTACTAGCTTGCCTAAGCCCCCTACCACCCTCCTGTCTCTCCTCCCCCTCTCCCCAGTTTCATGGTTAAGCGGTGACGCTGTACATCAGTTTGTCGAATGACTGAAGTGAATGTCTGACTCCTATGTTATTAAGTTTATTAAGTTACCTTTGATGTGATTGACTGTTATTGTATATTGTAATGGTTGTGTATGTATGCGCCTTGAGCATGTCTTAACTCATGGTAAGGTGCTATGTAAATCCACACATTATTATTATTATGTTTTACAAAGAGAGTTACAAGAGGAGATTTGCAAAACATAAAATCAAGTTGCTCTCCAGTAATAATCAGTGAAGGAAGAGGAACAATTCTGGCTGTTGTAAACAAAGGAAATAAGTGTGGATAAATTTGGGAAGCCAGTGTATGTGGTATTGCTTTGCTGGCATCCAGACCAGCCTCTTTTCTTTGACGGTGCAAGCTACCCCACCTACACCCCTGTGCTGCAACGAGCAGTGGAGCTGTGGTACCACAGCCCTGCAGTCACCACCCCTGTCCTCAAACTCATGGCAGAGCTGGCTCAAAACAGGTGACGGTTTGCAGAGGTGTGCATGTTGCTGTCCTGAGTTTGCTTTGCCCTCCCTATGTTGAATAATTATCTTGTCTATCCTTCCCTCCAAACTCCACCCCTACCCGCCTCTTAGGCGTCTCCTTTAAAAAATTTCCTTCCTTCCTTTCTTTTTCATTCTTTCTTTCCTTCCACCCTTCCTTTCTGTCTTTCCTTCCTTTAAGGCTTTCCTTTCTGTCTTTCTTTCTCTTTCCTTTCTTCTTTCTTTCCTTCTCTTCTTCCTTCTTTCCTGTTTTCCCTTCTTCCTTTTTTTTTCTCTCCTATGTTTTTCTTTCTTCTTTCCTTTCTTCTATTTCAGCCTTTGCCCCAAAAGTCCTGAAAATGGAAACATCTTTATTCAATCTTTGTTGTAATGAACATTTTCTCTGCTTGAGAAAAAACACCACCAACCCCCACCCTCCCTCACCACTAACTTGGCAAGGCCTCTAGTAGGTACTGGCAACCAACATTAAGATTTAGAGAAATTGAAGCAAGTTTGTTGGGGAGACACCACTATAAAAACAGTCAAAATGTCAACTTTTGGTTATTTTGACATGAGCATTTTTAGTTGTTTCAACCCTCTGCAATGTAATTCCAATAGTCTCTCTATGTAAAACATGCTAGAAAACATGTAAAAATGTGAAGAAAGAACCTAATCCCTTTGAAAATTTTTGCCGGCACTATTGGAAATACACAAAAGATGGAAAAAGCAAGTTTTCTCAAGGATTCTTTTTTCACATTTTCTTGGAAACTGCTTTTTGTGAACTAGAAATTATGCAGAAAATATTCAGAGCATTGTACATAGAGATCTGTAATTTTCAGGGTGTGTTCTTTATGCATGTAGCAACATTTTGTCACATGGGTTATTAGCCCCTAGGTCAGCAGCTATACACTAAACAAGTTCTAAAACTGGAGATTTTTTTGAGTAAATAAACTAAGTAAGTCTCCTTTTCAAAAGTATTTGGAATTTTCCCAAAAGGATGTGACAAGTTTTAGATATTGAAATGACAAATCTAAAGAAACAAAAAATTTCATTTTGCTATATATAGATTCTGAGCTGTACATTTTGTAAAAAGATAGAAAATTGCGTGTTATTTAAATAATGAACAGATGACCTACTTTTTTCCATTGAGCAAAAGTGGTTTTCACTTATTTTCATGTATATCTTTGAATTGCCATGCATGAAAGTTTTAAAACTCATGGCAGTTAAAAAATTGTCTCCCTTACCCATTACATTAGTCCTCTTCGCTCCGGTCGGAGCATAGGGCCTTCACTGCAAGTCTCCACCTCTGTCGGTCTTGGGCTGCCCTCTTTGCCTCTCCCCATGTCATCCCTTACCCATATCTCCCCTTAATGTGTAGACAGTACAAAAATGTAAAAAAAAAACAAAAAGTGAAGGCTCTATCTGTAAAATTTGAAAATTAACCATCTTTGATGCCACATCACAAACTCGGTTGAACACACAATAAGACTCCATTTTTTTTTTTTTGGGGGGGGGGGGGGGGGGGGGGGGTCTCCTGTACATGTAGATATGAACCAAATTTTTGAAGACTCCAGAATTAACACATTGTTGCACAGCAAGCCATACAAAAAGAGAGAAAAAGTATGATTTGTTAACTTGTTACAAACCTGACCATTTTCTACATTTTTGAAGCATATTCAGGTGGCCTTAACTCTAGAACCAAACATCCAATGGACATCAAAGTTTGGTGCAAGACACCATAATGTGTGCTTTATGTAAATAAAATGTTGCTGTGCCTGAAGAAAAGTGAAAAATGCCTTTTCTGTAGTAAAAAACAGTGCACACATTATGTAATTTACCAATTTTATGGCATGGACATATAGGCAGGCATAACTCGGAACTAATGAACTGATTGCCACTGCAATATAGTGTATTTTGTCTTCCAAATTGGTTTACCCAGAACCAAACTGAGGATAGCCATGGCAAGACAGCGTCTGAAAAAAGGTGGTATCCAGGAGCCAAAAGAACACATGAAAATCATCAGAATTTGACCTTGTATTTTTAGTACAGTCTTTTGATTTTGTGTAGATGGTCAGTTGTGAACAGTCTGCAACAGGGTTCGTACAGGTCATGGAAAACCTGGAAAGTCATGGAATTTGATTTTTCATTTTCCAGGCCTGGAAAATCATGGAATTTCAATTTAAGTCATGGAAAGTCATGGAATTTAATAAATAAATAAAAAATAAATAAAAATGTTTTCTAGGCTGTGCTTCGCGCGATACTCTCAATCAATTTTTACCCACTGCGAACGACAGGAAAACGTGCCCTTGCATCCCATTGGTTAATTTTGAAGGCTCGTTTGTCTTCTGCTTCCTGATTGGTTCTTTGGCTAGGTGACCTGGTTTCATTTCCACGCCGGTCGGGTCAGTTGGTTCAAACGAGGAGAAAGTGAAAAGAGCTTGTTTTGTTTGTGGTGCAGTGTTTCTTTGAGATTATCATCATGCCTGAAAAGTGTCGATTTCAAGACACTTGGACACAGACGAAAAATACCAAGAGTGGGTCATGCGAGTGAAACTGAATGGGATGGCAAAGTGCCGATTTTGTGAAAAAGAGTTTCATGTGTCCAACATAGGAGAGGCAGCCTTGAAAAGCTACATGAAAGGTATCGCGCACACAGTACGCTAAGTCATGGGAAGTGTTATTGAGGCTCATGGAAAGTCATGGAAAAGTCATGGAATTTTGTATCTAAAAACCTGTACGAACCCTGCTGCAAGGGCTACTTGTCGGGTATCAATTTTCTAAATCATCAAGCATGTCACAGAGAAAATTCCTGAATCCGTGCAAAAAGATTCAGATACTGCGGTTGATGGTGCGGCAGTTTTTGGATGCCATGGTTGACTTGCCCAGGCTAGTGCACACGTGTATTCACAATCGACGGGGTCTGCTTTGATAAGCTTGCTTGACAGTCAAAGTATTTCATTTGTATTTACTGCATTCAGTATAATTCCTCTTTCCAATGCATGTGTAAATGTTAATGATTGTCTGCAAACGTTATTTTGATTCTGATGGCAATTGCATACACAAGAACACCATTCTAGTCCCTATAATAATCAAGGCAGCCTTGACATCCAACGGGATTTCCTGCTCTAATTGAGTGACGTAGGGTTTTCAGAATCTTTACAGCATTAGTTTGGTATCCATCTTATTTAGCCTAAATTCCTCTTTCCAGTGCATGCAAAGATGTTCGTATGTTCCCGATTGTCTGCAAACTGACTTTGATTCTGATGTAAATTGAGCACAGGCATGCCACTCCACTCGCTGTTGTAAACAAGGCAACTTCGATTTCAAGGAGCTGAGTTCAATGGGTTTCTTGCTTTGATTAGCCAGCAGAAATTTTGCATGACCTTTATGGCATTAGTTTTGTATCCATCGCAATCAGCATGCATTCTTCCCTCCAATGCACTAGCACCTTTAGCACCTATCCCACCACTGCCACCATGTTGCATTATGCCATGTTATCGACACAATAAGGCTCTGGTACTGAAAGATGGGGGTTTTATTTGTTGAAGAGAGCGACAAATGATGTCTTATCAGATGACATAAGTAGTATCATGATAGCAATCGTCAAGCAACATGCACCAAAATGGATAGAAACAACGAAACATATATGTTCCTGATTATCTGCATATATGACTTTGATGTCTGTTGCACGCCACTCTACTCTCTATGTTAAACAAAGGCAACTTCAATTTCAGTGGGGTCTCCCGCTTTGATTAGCTAGCAGAAGTTTTGCATGACCTTTATAACATTAGTTTTGTTTCTGTCATATTCTGCAGACATTTCTTTTTCTTAAATGAATAGGTTATGATATATTTTATTCAATCATGTAACTGTAGAAAATGCGAAAAAGAGTTCAGTTTTCAGCTCAGTTTTAATAGGTTCTTTCAGTGCATATTAATCAACAGTACCAAGTTTGAGGTTTAGAAAATGAGACCGCCAACCTACCCCTTCTGGTGTGAGTCATTTTTGGAATAGCAACAGTGAACGGTCAGCAGAGAAGAGGAATTTCCCTTGCTTAGTGGACGCCCCCACGTTGGTGATGTCAAATCTTGATTACTGCAATAGCCTTCTGCTAGGTGAAACCCAAGAACATCTCCGAAGACTTCAACAGGTGCAGAACACCGCAGCACATATAGTGAAACGTCCAGGCGTTCTCACATAACACCCATCCTTCGAGAGCTACACTGGCTGCCTGTCCACCAATGTATTGTGTTCAAAACACTGTGTCATGTGTTCAAGTGCGTCAATGGGCTGGCCCCACTGTATCTGGTTGAGCTCCTCAAGACTTATAAGCCTGTGAGGGATCTCAGATCTTCGGCGCAGTCATTACTCCATGTGCCACGCTACAACACCAAGAGATCTGGAGAAAAAGCATTCTCGTATGCTGGACCAAAATTCTGGAACGATATCCCAGACAGACTGAGGAAATCTCCTTCAATACAGACTTTCAAGTCACAGCTAAAAACTGTTTTATTCAAAGGGTGAACGTGTTGAGCGCCTTGAGCATGCCTTTGGGTGTGAGATTGGCGCTATATAAGAGCCAAAATACATACATACATACATGACATTAGACAATGGCGCGTGCGGCGTAGCCACTGACTGCTGCACATGACAACGCTTCCCGCTTGCTCTCTCTTACGTTCCTCTGTACCCTCATACTCACACTCCATGAATACAAAATAAACAGAAAAGAAAGATGGATCACAAATCTTTAATTTGCACGAAGATTTATTTACAAATGTGACACTTGCACACCACAACTATCACGCACAAAATGAGGTATTTTTAGACTCACAAATCATTTCCCACACAGCTCATGTAGGTTGCAGCCCCTTTTGGTCAGCTGCCATTTGAACATGTAGTTTGAGAGCATGAACAAATCTGAGCAAATTGCAAGCTTTCTGTGCAAATCAGCTCGACCAGATTATGATAATCATGAAAAAGTGTGAACATGCTTAGAGATTTTATGTAATATATCTGTGTTTTTTCAATCTCCAGATGGTATAATTTGACTGAAAATGTCAAATAATAGTTTGAATTGCATTTATTTGACAAAACCAGCAACATTTGGCATCATTAGAAAGATTGCAACGTTATCTTTTTTATGACATATGAAAAATGGCGATACTATGTAGAAAATTTGCAAACTTTAAGAGAAGCACAGCAGTGGCAAAAATCACAGGTATTACTGCTCGTCAACTGCAGCGACTTTGCTGTTGACTGGGTCTTTTAAAAATGTGATTTAATGGCTTTTTACGATTCACATACACTCAAAACCAATATTGCACAATTAACAACAAAATGTATGTTGTATTTCAATCCACACAAAAACGTCTGAGTAATTCAGGTGGAAAGATCACTGTTTCTCCACGAACAGCTGGTTGCCTTTTATCGTTACATAGATTGCCGGTACCCACTTTTAGAGTAGAACTGTGGAACTGCAGAAAACTCTACTTCTCAATGATTAACTGAAATTGGGCACAGTCCATTATCTCTCAAGAGAGGTATAGGTCATTATCATATTCCACGTGTGGAAAAACTACTTTTGTGAAGGATGATTTGAGATTGCATCATTTGTCTTTTGGAATTGCCAACACAGTTGAGTGTGTTTGTGGCATTTCTCTCTACTCTGTGCAGGTCCCAGAGGTTGCAGTTTGATGTTTCCTCCCCCAATGGAATCCTGCTGTTTCGAGAAGTCAGCAAGATGGTGTGTGCCTACGGTGAGTGCTGCTTCTGACCTCTCTGTCTTTGGAAAACCATTGCAGTTGTTTTATGAATAGCTGTGCAGAAATCAAGTTGCTGACATGCTGTCAGACTGCATGCATTTCCTGTGTTCCTGCTTCGAGCTGCTCCCCTTACAACCCCTTGCAACAAAGGTACAAAATGCCCACATTTCAGACAGAACATGGTAGAGGATTGTTTGTGCCCTCCTTTATTTGCTTGCTGAATGAGTGAGATGCTGTGCTCATATGTTGTGGTTTGTTGTTTTGTTTTTTGACTCACATGCGAAGCAAAAGTGAGTCTATGTACTGAGCCGTGTCGTCCGTCCGTCCGGGCGTCCGTCCGTCCGTCCGGGCGTCCGTCCGTCCGTCCGTAAAAAACTTAAACGTTGGATTTTTCTCGGAGACTATTAAGTCTATCAACACCAAATGTGGCATGATGGTGTATGATGACAAGGCCTCAAAAAACATACATAGTGACTTGACCTTGCTTCAAGGTCAAGGTCACAGGAGCCATAAATGTGGTCTCAAAAACAGTCATTTTTCACATTTTCCCAATTTTCTCCCACGTTATTGAGAATGGCGACCTTAGCTACAAGTGGTATATAGGTCAAAGCAAGCCCTATCTTTTGATACCAGTTTGGTTGACGTTGCTTCAAGGTCAAGGTCACAGGAGCTCTTCAAAGTTGGATTGTATACATATTTTGAAGTGACCTTGACCCTGAACTATGGAAGATAACTGTTTCAAACTTAATAATTATGTGGGGCACATGTTATACTTTCATCATGAGACACATTTGGTCACATATCATCAAGGTCAAGGTCACTTTGACCCTTATGAAATGTGACCAAAATGGGGTAGTGAACCACTAAAAGTGACTATATCTCATGGTAGAAAGTGCCAATAAGCACCATTGTGCTTCCTATGTCTTGAATTAAGAGCTTTGTGTTGCATGACCTTGGATGACCTTGACCTTGGGTCAAGGTCACATGTTTTTTTGGTAGGAAAAAAATGTGTAAAGCATTTCTTAGTGTATGATGTCATTGCTAGGTTTAGTTGTTTGACCTTGACCTTGAAGGTCACCTGAAGGTCAAGGTCATATAAAGGTCAAGGTCAAGCATGTGAGTCGTATGGGCTTTGCCCTTCTTGTTTCCAGTTTGCGCCTGAACTTTGTAAATATTTCCATTATTGCTGTAAGTGTACAGTGTACAAGGAATTGCCCACTCTGTTAGGCGCAAAATCTCAAGGGCTAGGCATTGCCTACGTTCCTCGCTGCATCTCACTGCAGAGGTCCGGATGTACAAAAATGGTGGAAACCATGCCAATTGGGATGCCACTGATAGACAACAATGCCTGTAATGTGCTTGTCAGGATCTGAGAATAGAAAAGTGTACGTACACGGCAGTATTTGTTGTTCGAGTGTTCATTTGTATATTTTGAGGAGTATTTCTGGACACACTCTGCCAAAAAAAAATTTTGCGCTTGCAAACATGCAACAGTGTACATGTATGCTCTATGAATTATATCCCTCGAATTGATCAAAATGAATAAAGGCATAACATTTTCAACAAAATTGTCTACAGTTGAACCTGGGTTGCGGTTTTTTCCGTTGAAAAAGTTCTCGTGTCATTTGATATGACACTATGGTGTGTTCTACCATTGAGTGAAAAACTGATGTGATATATCTGTATTGTCAGTTTTTTCGTCTTTCGGCAACTTCTTCACCGACTCTGGCGCCAGGACGCAGCCATGTTCTCATGGACTTCCTTCCGCCTTGCCAGTTGATGATTGACCGTTTTTTTAGCTGTAGGAGCGTCTCGCTCTCCCTCGACTAGCCATTGCAGGAGAATCTTGAGATTGTATGCCTAACAAACGCACCCTTAGATAACGGACATTCTCTCTCTTTCTCTCTGTCTCTCTCTCTCTGTCTCTCTCTCTCTCTGTCTCTCTCTATGTCTCTCTCTCTCTCTCTCTCTCTCTCTCTCTCTCTCTCTCTCTCTCTCTCTCTCTCTCTCTCTCTCTCTCTCTCTCTCTCTCAAACACACCTGCACACACACACACATACACATACACTCACACACAAATACCTTGCAAAGTATGTAAAAAAAGGATATGAATATTAAAATATCTAGTTTGATCAAAGGACAGGAAATGCTAAAAATGCTAAATGTTTAAGTTTTTGACTCACATGCGAAGCAAAAGTGAGTCTATGTACTCACCCTTTTCGTCCGTCCGGGGGTCCGGGCGTCCGAAAACTTTAATGTTGGATTTGTCTCGGAGACTATTAAGTCTATCAATACCAAATGTGGCATGATGGTGTATGATGACAAGGCCTCAAAAAACATACAGAGTGACTTAACTTTGCTTCAAGGTCAAGGTCGCAGGGGCCATAAATGTTGTCTAAAAAAGTCATTTTTCACATTTTCTCAATTTTCTCTGAAGTTTTTGAGATTGGATACCTGACCTATATATGGTATATAGGGCAAAGTAATCTCTATCTTTTGATACCAGTTTGGTTGACCTTGCTTCAAGGTCAAGGTCACAGGAGCTCTTCAAAGTTGGATTGTATACATATTTTGAAGTGACCCTGACCCTGAACTATGGAAGATAACTGTTTCAAACTTAATAATTATGTGGGGCACATGTTATACTTTCATCATGAGACACATTTGTTCACATATCATCAAGGTCAAGGTCACTTTGACCCTTATGAAATGTGACCAAAATGGGATAGTGAACCACTAAAAGTGACTATATCTCATGGTAGAAAGTGCCAATAATCACCATTGTGCTTCCTATGTCTTGAATTAACAGCTTTTTGTTGCATGACCTTGGATGTATTTTGGTAGGAAAAATGTGTAAAGCATTTCTTAGTGTATGATGTCATTGGTAGGTTTAGTTGTTTGACCTTGACCTTGAAGGTCACCTGAAGGTCAAGGTCATATAAAGGTCAAGGTTAAGCATGTGAGTCGTATGGGCTTTGCCCTTCTTGTTATTTACTATGTATTAAAATTTGTGTACACAAAAGGCTTGAAAATAAGTAGCACGTGTGTGTGCGTGCCCGTGCTTGTGCGTGCCCACACATGTGTGTGACCTGTGATAAATGTTGTGATCAACGCAGACATTGTACATTGTGTAGCTCCAGATCTTGATTTACTCTGTAAATATTTCTTGATTTTGTGTCATTTGTAGAAAAGTCTGGAATAATCACTTGTTTGCTATGCTTTAGAGTTTGAGCACATGAGCTTGAAAATGAGTAGATATTTGTATGAGTATGTGACCTAGTAATTTGTATCAAAATGAATGACTTGAACATTATGTAGGTCAAGATCTCACTGTTTTTTACTGTGTAGATAATGAGATTTAATATGGATCAGAACAGACTGGAGCGGTCACCTGTATGAAATCTGATACTGTGTATATTTGAATTCTAATGATGTGTTTAAATAGTAAACTTTTTATGTAATGGGTCGTTGGCCAAATTAAAGATCGGTTTATGAATCCCACCCAACCCCCCCTTTTTTTTCTCTCTCTCCCTCTCTCTCTCTCTCCCTCTCTCTCTCTCTCTCTCTCTCTTTCTCTCTCTCTCTCTCTCTCTCTCTCTCTCTCTCTCTCTCTCTCTCTCTCTCTCTCTCTCTCTCTCTCTCTCTCTCTCTCTCTCTCTCTCTCTCTCTCTCTCTCTCTCTCTCTCTCTCTCTCTCTCTCTCTCATGTTTCTTTCTCTCTCTCATGTGCTCTTTTTTGATGCAATGAATATACATATCATACCTCCTATAATTTTTTTTTCATTTTAATAACCCTCACGTGTAATGAGGGCACAACATGTCATACCTCTTTGATGATTGTTCATAAGATGGAAAGCTTGTTTATAAAAAGTTAAAGTGAACTAAATTTTATTTTGTGTTTGTCGTTTGCAGGCTCCAGGATATTGACGTTAGGAGATATACCAAAGGATCGAATCTACCCTCACAAATATCTTTTGTGATGTGCTGGAAGCATGATAGATTTTTGCTTTATATTGCAAGTCTAAAGATATACAATGTCTTACATTTCATATATTTGTGTGTTGTGGTGATTTGAGAGAAAATTTACAAAAAAAAGGGATCTTACCTTCAGAAATGTAGCTCTCCTGCAATAAACATTATTGCTCTGCAGGGGAAATTCTGTCATCCCATTTCAGATCAAACACCTCGTAATATGTTGAAAATAGCCTGTAATTTTGCCAGTATGAATTAATTTTCAAAGCATTTAGCAAGTTCTCTTGAATTAGCTTGGATGAGAGGAAGCTTGATTTTGATGCTAATGCATTGCTGACTGATAAATTTCCTTGACTGTGTCCACATTGAAAGGGATCTCAATAGCCTTCTCTATGCTGAAGGCAGCTCTCTGTGGCAACTATGTCAATTTTGGCGTCTTCCGTCTCTATGGTGACAATGCCCTCGACAATGCCCTGGGAATGTTTGTCAAGCTCCTGCTGTCCATCTCTCAAAGTGACCTGCTGGTAAGTCTCGTTTCCTATGCAGCTTGGCTGTGAATGACCTTAATGCTCTACAGCCCGTTGTAGATGATGGCCTGTACTGAAGTGCAATTTGCAAGTAAAGCATTGGACTGTAATGGAAAGATGGTGACAGGAAATGAAGTGTAACAATGGTGAGGAACTAATGCCACATGTTGATTGTGTGAACAGTTTGAAATGATGTCACTTTGTGTTCATAACCCTCTTCACCCAATTAGTCCCACTGTGTCCCGAAAAAATGGCACTGCTTATGTGACAGGGATTTGGAAAGGGAATTGGGGTTGAGGACCTGTATATTTCAATAGATTATTTGCTATTTTTGTAATATATTCTTGTTTATGCCCATTATCTGAGCACTCAGGAAAGATGAGTATTTTCTCTGCGAGAGAAATGAAGAAGAAAATAAGACTTGTTTCAACAACAAAATCTCCTCCCTGAACAATCCTGAAAGAGGTACTGTGACTTTGACCAATATGGATCAGCATAAATTGTAGTCAAGGGGGAGACTTCTTTTTTTCTTCTTTCACTTGCATGAGATTAAAGAGTAGCTGTGACATAGATAAGATGTCAGAGGAATTTGATAAGAGAATTGGGGTTGAGAGCTTGCTTGTTTTCATAGATTCTGAGCTATTCTACTTTCTAGTAATTTTTTTGTGTGCCCTTTATTATAGTCTCACAGAAAAGATTAGTATTTTCTGTGTGAGGGAAATATGTTATCAAGAGAAAGAGAATAAAACTTGTCTGAAAGAAAAAAAAGTTTTTATAATTTTATTTTTATTTAAGGTACAGTAAAACCTGTATTTTGTGACCCTCTCTTAAACGACCTCCTCTCGATTTCAACTTGAAAAATTTTAACGGATGTATATTCCTATCAAAGTGACCTCTCTTAAACGACTTCTCCAAAACACGACTTGCGACTGTCAATCCTCAACATATTAACGACTTTTTGACCTAGATATTCCCCAAACTGCAGTCCCTTTAGCAGCACACGCAACTGCAGTTACTGTCCATTCCAAATAAACAGCTTTTGCAAGTGATGTTATTGACACTTAGTGCAGTAGGAGTTACTTCATGTTCTCTAAGGATTGTCTGTCGTCCAGGGGTGTCTCCCGAGACCAAGCAACTTGTGGTCAAGGGGCAGACAACTTTTGTGCATTACGGAATAACGCTTTCGTCCAGACTGGCTTGAAAGAGAACTGTTAAGCTTCTTAATAACAAGTTTCGCTCTGCATGAAATAAATGTCTGAAAAGTCCACCCATCGCAGGTTCAACAGTTTGAGTCTCATACCCATAGGTAAAAATAGTATCAACTGGCAGCGAGCTGCTGCACCAGTGACTGAAGACTGGCGGCCTGGTTTCTACTTTGCTGCGAACGTGTCTGCACCAGTTTACAGGTGGCCAGCAGGGGAGGCAGAGGCTACTGCAATGGCAGCACTGACAGTGACCGTAGTGGTCTAGGATTCGTCAGTTAAGTTAAAGTTAAAATTAAGTTGAAGTTAGGTGAAATTTCCTCTGTTGGCCATTCAATTAGCATGGATTTAGGGTTAAGAGAGAACGAAAAGATCAAGTAAACAAGTCAGCGATTGTTACAGCGGTACCATCTATTATAATATTTTTCAACCAAATAAAATCCTAAAACTAGTGTAAGACATTCATCAAGTAAGGTGCCCTTGAAACAGCCAGACACTTTTTGCAGCCAAAATTGAACCTATGTAAGTCACCTAATCGGTTACGTCATTTGCAAGTAGTAGTTGTATACTCCTCTCCCCGGTCCTGTTCAACCTCTTCCTCAAGCAGATCATGCGGGAGACTCTCCACGACCACCACACCTTCATCTCCATCGGCGGCAGACCCATCTCCAACCTGAGATTCACTGACGACATATACCTCGTGGGTGGAAGTAACAGCGAGCTACAAGATCTCACCAGCAGACTATCAAAGAGAGCGGGAGCATACGGAATGGAGATCAGCACAGAGAAGTCAAATACGATGGTGAACAGCACAAACGACGCCAGTGCAGACATCACCATGAACGGTGAGAAGCTAGAAGAGGTCAGCAGCTTCAAGTACTTGGGAGCAACCCTGTCTAAGGACGGCACTAGTACAGCTGAGGTCCGCATCAGAATCGCCATGGCAACCTCAGCGATGGCCAGACTAAGCAGGTTGGGGACAAGCAGCTCCATCAGCTTCTCCACCAAGTACAGGCTCTACAAGTCCCTTGTGGTCTCCATCGTCCTCTACGGCTGTGAGACCTGGACGCTACACGCTGACACGGGGCGAAGGATCCAGGCCTTCGAGATGAAATGCCTGCGCGGATTGCTCCGCATCTCCTACCTGGAGTGCAAGACTAAGGAGTACGTGCGGAACATGACAGCGGCACTCATGGGCCCTCAGGAACCCCTCCTGGCAACCGTCAAGCGACACAAGCTTGCCTGGTTTGGTCACATCACCAGACACGACTTCCTGTGCAAGACCATTCTTCAGAGAACATTAATGGGTGGGCGTCGTCACAGCTTACAGAAGAAGAGCTGGACTGACAATGTGAAGGAATGGACCTCCCTCTCCATGGAAGAGCTGCTCGTGACGGCCCAGGAGGAGGTCTGCTGTCTCATCATCCCTCATGTCCCCCCGACGGCCAAATCAGTCAAGGGACTAAACTGAACTGAACATTATAACATGCAATATATCAGCCTCTTCAAAGTTCCTTTATCTCCTGTATTCTGATCATACATGCACGGTTGTTTTAAGTAGAAAAGGCAGTCTAGCTTACTCAAAGTTAACAGTACGAAAGAAGTATTTTGCATGTCTGCATTGTGTTTTATGTTGGCATTATCCCTCCAGGTTTACTAGAGGTCCTACAGACTTTATCTGTCTGTCTGTGTGTGTGTGTGTGTCTGTCTGTCCCGACTTAATGGCTGATTTCTAAAAAAACTACTGGACGGATTTCCTTGACATTTTGCACACTTACTGGAAGTTAGGTCCGATTGAATGTATCAAATTTTCAGAATCAAGGTTTGAAAAGAAAGTGATTTATTTAGGTCGTAAACTCGAAAACCTCCCCCCTCAAAATCAGTTGACGGAATGGCCAACTCGATATCGAGTCAAACAGAGTTATCTTTTCCTACTAAGTCGTATTATATTTAACTCTTTTTTGTTGCAACTGTGCAGTGTGTGAGTGTTGGAATGCTTTGTATGAATGTAGACTTTTCATTGTAAACGCCATGAGCTTGCCTATTGGGGAAGGTATGGGCGTATAAGTAGTCTGTATTATTATTATTATTATTATTATTATTATTATTATTATTATTATTATTATTGTTATTATTATTATTTACTCACATGCCAAGCAAAAGTGAGTCTATGTACTCACCCTTTTCGTCCGTCCGGGCGTCCGGGCGTCCGAAAACTTTAACGTAGGATTTTTCTCGGAGACTATTAAGTCTATCAGTACTAAATGTGGCATGATGGTGTATGATGACAAGGCCTCAAAAAACATACACAGTGACTTGTCCTTGCTTCAAGGTCAAGGTCGCAGGGGCCATAAATGTTGTATAAAAAACAGTCATTTTTCACATTTTCTCAATTTTCTCTGAAGTTTTTGAGATTGGATACCTGACCTATATATGGTATATAGGGCAAATTGATACCAGTTTGGTTGACCTTGCTTCAAGGTCAAGGTCACAGGAGCTCTTCAAAGTTGGATTGTATACATATTTTGAAGTGACCTTGACCCTGAACTATGGAAGATAACTGTTTCAAACTTAATAATTATGTGGGGCACATGTTATACTTTCATCATGAGACACATTTGGTCACATATCATCAAGGTCAAGGTCACTTTGACCCTTATGAAATGTGACCAAAATGGGGTAGTGAACCACTAAAAGTGACCATATCTCATGGTAGAAAGTGCCAATAAGCACCATTGTGCTTCCTATGTCTTGAATTAACAGCTTTGTGTTGCATGACCTTGGATGACCTTGACCTTGGGTCAAGGTCACATGTATTTTGGTAGGAAAAATGTGTAAAGCATTTCTTAGTGTATGATGGCATTGGTAGGTTTAGTTGTTTGACCTTGACCTTGAAGGTCACCTGAAGGTCAAGGTCATATAAAGGTCAAGGTCAAGCATGTGAGTTGTATGGGCTTTGCCCTTCTTGTTATTATTGTGCGTGAATGAGTACGAATGCACATGTCTGGGGTGAACATCTATAATTATAATACACCTCCTCTGTGTGACTGTGTGAGTGTTAATTCAGCGTCTATGACATGCCAAAGCAAAACAAAACATGTCATAATAGGAGCTTCCTGAACCTATCCACCATGTTTAAAATATATGGTCGATTGTTTCCTGGGCCGATAGCTGCAAGGGGGTTTACGGAAAAGAACGTTATAAATGCTTTACAAACACTCCGTCATATCAATTCTCTAATGGCTCAGCTGGTAGAGTGTTGGACTCTTGGTCATGCATGACCAGGTTCAATTCTGCGCTGAAACTTTTTTTTTCTCTCTTTTTTTCGAGAGGTTGTGGGTTTGAACCCGACCTGGTTTTTTGTGTTTTTGTAAAGTGTGTAGCAAAGTGATGAGTGTGTACTCATTTGAGTAAATATGAGTGTGTACTCATTTGAGTCAAGTGATAAGTGTGTACTCATTTGAGTAAAGTGATGAGTGTGTACTCACATGAGTAAAGTGATGAGTGTGTACTCACATGAGTAAAGTGATGAGTGTGTACTCACATGAGTAAAGTGACGAGTGTGTACTCACATGAGTAAAGTGATGAGTGTGTACTCATATTAGTACAGTGATGAGAGTGTACTCATTTGAGTAAAGTAATGAGTGTACTCAAAATCCTTGTGTGTATGCATGCAGGACTACCCCAAGCTGAGCCAGAACTACTATGGACTGCTGGAATGCCTGGCCCAGGACCACATGTCTTTCATCAGCAACCTGGAGCCCCAGGTCTTCCTCTACATCCTCTCCTCCATCTCAGAGGGCCTCACTGCCCTGGGTAGGTCTTCCTCTACATCCTCTCCTCCATCTCAGAGGGCCTCACTGCCCTGGGTAGGTCTTCCTCTACATCCTCTCCTCCATCTCAGAGGGCCTCACTGCCCTGGGTAGGTCTTCCTCTACATCCTCTCCTCCATCTCAGAGGGCCTCACTGCCCTGGGTAGGTCTTCCTCTACATCCTCTCCTCCATCTCAGAGGGCCTCACTGCCCTGGGTAGGTCTTCCTCTACATCCTCTCCTCCATCTCAGAGGGCCTCACTGCCCTGGGTAGGTCTGCCTCCTTGTGGCTCCATTGGATATGGATGCAGATATTTAAAAAATAAAATAAAAAGGCAGGTCATGCACAGCTCTGTGTGTGTGTGTGTGTGTGTGTGTGTGTGTGTGTGTGTGTGTGTGTGTGTGTGTGTGTTTGTGTGTGTGTGTGTATGTTGTCTGTCTCTGTCTGTCTCTGTCTGTCTCTGTCTCTCTCTGTCTCTGTGTCTGTCTCACTCTGTGTCTGTCTGTCGATCTGTCTGCCTGTCTGAATGTCTGTCTGTCTGTCTGTCTGTCTGTCTGTGTCTGTCTGTCTGTGTGTGTGTGTGTGTGTGTGTGTGTGTGTGTGTGTGTGTGTGTGTGTGTTTGTGTGTGTGTGTGTGTGTATGTTGTCTGTCTCTGTCTGTCTCTGTCTGTCTCTGTCTCTCTCTGTCTCTGTGTCTGTCTCACTCTGTGTCTGTCTGTCGATCTGTCTGCCTGCCTGTCTGTCTGTCTGTCTGTCTGTATGCCTGCCTGCCTGTCTGCCTGCCTGCCTGCCTGTCTCTCTCTCTCTCTCTCTCTCTCTCTCTCTCTCTCTCTCTCTCTCTCTCTCTCTCTCTCTCTCTCTCTCTCACACACACACACACACACACACACACACATACACTCATTCACATGCGTGCACACACACACACACACACACATACACACATGAAAAATCATGAGATGGCCAGTAGCTGAAATTTAATGATCATCCAGTGGGATTAAAGAATGGCAAGCAGATAAATAAATGAATAGATAAAGCAACGTCTTTGCCAAATTTTCTCAAGTTGAAACAACTCGTATTGCTTTCTTTGCCTTTTCCCTTGACTCATCATGGTGGCTGTGAGCCAGTGTGATTGATGCTACAATGTGTGCATGGCTGTAGACACCATGGTGTGCACGGGCTGCTGTGCCACGCTGGACAACATCATCACCTACCTGTTCCGGAGGCTGACCAGCAAGAAGAAGAAGCAGCAGCCAGGCACTGTACCTGACAGTGAGGCCTTCCTCCGCATCCTGGAGCTCCACCCAGAGATCCTCCAGCAGGTTGGTCATGTCCTCAGCCAGTCTCTTCCACCTTGCCATGTTTGAGATGTTACAAAGTTGGAGTTATGCTGTGTTCTGTACTGTCCAATTTTATCTTGTCAGTCTGAGCTTTCTTTTAAATCAATTTTTCCGTTTCTTCTCTCCTTTTTATCAATTAGTTGTACATTTTCCTTAGTAATGATTGTGTTGATGATTTCCATCCAATCCATTCTGCTTAGTGGAGTTGTTCTTCTGAAGACAATGCAAACATCTCATTTTCTTATCATTACCTGTCTTGTCTTCTGAAACATGTCATCTTGATGTTTGAATGCCATCAATACCGCTGAATACCGCTGTTCATGTTCACTGATTGCTTGCCACCACTGTGGAGATGCTGTCTGCTGAACGTCATCATGTACACTGGACATCATGTTCACTGATTGCTTGCCACCACTGTGCAGTTGCTGTCCACAGTGCTGAACATCATCATGTTCACTGGACCATGTTCACTGATTGCTTGCCACCACTGTGCAGATGCTATCCACAGTGCTGAACATGTTCACTGCACATTGTGTTCACCGATTGCTTGCCACCACTGTGCAGATGCTATCCACAGTGCTGAACATGTTCACTGCACATTGTGTTCACCGATTGCTTGCCACCACTGTGCAGATGCTATCCACAGTGCTGAACATGTTCACTGCACATTGTGTTCACCGATTGCTTGCCACCACTGTGCAGATGCTGTCCATAGTGCTGACCATGTTCACTGCACATTGTGTTCACCAATTGCTTGCCACCACTGTGCAGATGCTATCCACAGTGCTGAACATGTTCACTGCACGTTGTGTTCACCGATTGCTTGCCACCACTGTGCAGATGCTGTCCATAGTGCTGAACATGTTCACTGCACATTGTGTTCACCGATTGCTTGCCACCACTGTGCAGATGCTATCCACAGTGCTGACATGTTCACTGCACATTGTGTTCACCGATTGCTTGCCACCACTGTGCAGATGCTGTCCACAGTGCTGAACATGTTCACTGCACTTTGTGTTCACTAATTGCTTGCCACCACTGTGCAGATGCTGTCCACAGTGCTGAACATGTTCACTGCACTTTGTGTTCACCAATTGCTTGCCACCACTGTGCAGATGCTATCCACAGTGCTGAACATGTTCACTGCACTTTGTGTTCACTAATTGCTTGCCACCACTGTGCAGATGCTGTCCACAGTGCTGAACATTATCATGTTTGAGGACTGCCGCAACCAATGGTCCATGTCCAGACCTCTGCTGGGACTCATCCTCATCAACGAAGACGTGAGTGCTGTGTATTTGGGATTCTGCTCCTGCTTGCTCATATGCTCCTCCACCTCGTGGATTAACTTTTAATGTTCTGTGCTGCTCCTAACTAAACCTGAGGCTAAATCCTATGTCACTTGTAACCGCTCGTGATTCGTGCATTAGCTACCAAGGGGGATTACTATGGCGGGAAGCTCTCTATGCATGAAGAAATAATTGCGCTACTTCCGGATAGTTATTTTGTCTCTGGGAATTTTTTCTATGAATTTTGATATATTTCTGCTGTTATTTGAATTTTTCTCTCTTTTTTTTGGGCGGGCATTCCTCATTGCGAAGATGGTGGGCATTGATTGTGAGATAAGGATCTCAAGGAAAGACCTCCGTGGCTCCGGTTTACCAGCGAGTGCTGGCTTCAAGCAGCGAGGTCACGCTATTATTAGGTCAGGGCGAAGAGTGAGGGAGATAGTTTTTGCCCGAGACGAGTGGCCAACTACTGTGCGGTTGAAACGGCCGCAAGTAGTTCAGACAATGACTCGGTTTTTTTATCGAAATTGTTCGATCTAAATATCTTGGACTTGGAGACTCCGATCATAGTGATGTAACTATTTCCAGTGGTCCCACAAGTGATTTGTCAGACTTCAATGAGCAAATTCTTTCGACTTCATCATCGGATGATGATTTCAGTGATGCTGAATGATGACAAATGGTCAGACACTGTTAAGGAATTTGCTAACGATCCTTTCGTAGAAGCAGTTGGTCAAAGGGTACCACCCAGACTTGTTGCAGAAACAGGAGAGTATTTTCTGCAACTCTTTCCAGGGGAAATGTTCATCATGATCCATGACTAGACTTTATGCAAGGCAGAATGGCAACGGAACAATTGAAACCTCCTTGGAGGAGATGAAAAATGATTTGAGCATTGTTTCTGAAGGACGTCATTCAGCTGCCAGTTGTGAGCTGAGACAGCCAGTGATTGCAGATGTTATGTCTAGAAATTGATATGAAATCATCACAAATTACACAGTGTTTATATTTACAAATATTTTTGGGTCCATCTCCATTTGTTTTCCTGTAATTATGCTAACTACATGCAAATATAGCAAATAAATAAAATTAAAATAAACATTCTGTATTTGATCTTAGAATGACCAACATTCATTTTTGACTACATATAAAAATTTTCTTACAGATCCATACAATATAATAGAAGTTGGAATTTCTTTTACAAGTCAACCGCGTTAAGTGTCAAATTCTCTAAAACCTTGCAGGACTGGGGCTTGTAGTTGTGAAATTCCTTATAGGACGTTAATAGTTAATGCTTATTGAAACATATTACTGTGTTGTACCTCTAGACTTCAAGGCAGCTGTCAATTGGCAGTTTGACACTGTTAAATGTGTGTACCAGCGGAAACAAAGAGCAGATCTTTGTACACCACCTTCAACATAGGAACAAGCACTTGACCTCCATTTCAAACATTTTACAGGCAAGCTTCAGCCTTTTATTCTATGAAAATGGTCCATTTTTGGTCTGAGATTGGTTTGAAAAGTATAACATTTTGCAAATGCCTATGTCTTTTACTTCAGTACTTCAACAAGCTGCGGGAGAACATCATCTCCAGTCAGCCTGCTGAGAAGCAGCAGACCATGGCTCAGTGCTTTGAGAACCTCATGGATGGCATTGAACGCTCCCTCCTGACAAAGAATAGAGACAGGTAACCTTTTGGTCTTTTTCTTCCCACTGCTCTGCATGACAATGCTCTGTCTCATTGATTTTGGTTGCACATCCTCCAGAGAGAAAAAATGAAGTGGTGTCTCTATCAGCTTTTTGATAAATGTACCTGCAGAAACAATGAAGGTATGAGAATGCTTTTAAAGCCTGCCATGATGCTTTTTTTTTCTCCCCAAATTAAGATAAGTTATGGGCACTTTCCATTCAAACCCCTCAGCATTCTCAGCCAGATCTTCCATGATATGCTTTTGTCTCTTGCAGGTTTACCCAGAATCTGTCTGTTTTCCGGCGCGACATCAACGACTCCCTGAAGGCACCTAGCAACAGCCCTACCAATTCCTCCTCTGCATTGGACATGATGAACTATGGCTAGCATGACCCTCTTCACCAGTGAAACTGCAGGGACGATTCCACCTCCCCTAGTATTTGGACATGGGTACAGGAAGAGACAAACGCGTGGCTTCTCTTCATGCAGCATTGCTGGTGCTGTGGGTGAAATAGGATTGAAGGTATTGTGTGTTGATCTGCAGCAGTGGTCAGCCTCTACCAAGACAGGTGTGCAACATATCAACAACCAAGCCCCTCCCTCTCCCTGACAAGGTTGGAGAAGAGGGAAAAGAATAGGTGCAAAACTGAAAAGTTCATGCTTGCTTCATGGCATATCATAAGGCCTGTTGTGTCAGTGTCTGGCTGTGTTGGGAGGTGGCAAGGTATGCAGTCATCCCTGTGTGACTTGAATGCTTGTAATGCATAACTCCTGCCCTGTAGACCTTGACAGATTGTGTTGCAGTATTTCATGGAAGTCTGTGAGGAGGGACTTGGAACTGGCTTCCAGAACCTGGAATTGGTTTTGAATCAGTTCTGTGAAGTTGCCTGCCTGCTGAGTGACCATGGTGTTGGTATTGTTGCCCTCGCTGCCAGCTATTTATATTTAAAAAAAGAAGAAAAAAAAGAGAGTCCCTGGAACAGACAGGCAGCAGTAGGGCTGGGCACCAGGCATTTTTGCTCTGCAGGGATGTTGAGTGGCGGCACTTAGGAGATGACTAATGGCCTGAAAGCTCCAACTGTCATTGGCAAGACACAACTTGTTTGAGACCAAGACCAACGGTATACAAGCCTACTTTGTTGCACTGTTCCATATTTCCATTTCAGTGTTGGGTTAGTTTACCACCTGATGTGAACTTGCTGGTTCTTTTTTCTTACTCATTGAAGCTAGAGTTGGCCAGTCTTTAGCGTGCGGCTTAGAACTTAAGATCTGGGATTCTTTGCAGTTTCAAGTGTGGTTGTAGAGTATCTCAAGGCCTTTGCTCAACTCTTCAGCAGTTATTGATTCTGAAAGCAGAATAGGTTGGTGCTGTAATGAACAAGCTATGGCGTAACTTCAAGGTCACCTTGCTTGGAGGGAATGAATGTTTGGGACAAAGGTGCTGGCACTTGGCGGGGATCTTTTGTCATTCTGAGAGTTGTTACTTCCAGATGTCAGCTTTAGTCAGGTGGAAGTTTACCCAACATTAAGAATTTGGGTTTGGATGAAGGCTTTCAGTTTCTTAGATTAAGTGCAGAGTGACTCTGCCATTGGCAAAAAATTTATAAGTTGTCTGATTAGAGTCTAAATACAGTTTTGAATTGCTTTCCATGGCATCATCTAACCCCAAAAATCATTTTTGCTTTCCTTTCATTCAACTCCTTTTCTGTATTGAGATGTAGTTCAGGAAAGTTTTTAAAGTGCTGAACTTAATTGCTGTTTGTTTTGGTGGCTTCACCACCCTAGTGAACAATGGCTCATCCTTGGAGTTGTACTTGACATGATAGTGCATGGAGGCACTGATTCATCCATCTAAAACCACTTCTGGATTCATTCTCACAACCTACACTGATTTGCCAGCTGTGCAGCTTTGTGTAGACTGTGCAGCTGACCTAGACTACACTGACAGAACAACATGGTAACCCTCCAGCCTCAGCTGAATTGTGTAGCCTGGGTTGACTGCTGCTGGAGTTTGTGATTGGTGGATTCACAGGATGGTGGTCTTCCAGGATGGTGGTCAGGTGTATTGAAGGCCCGCCAGCTCACACACTGAAAAGGGATCTTGTTGTGTGGGTCCTGTCACCAGTCTACCCAAAGGCTGGGTGAGAAATGGTGCCAAATCTGCTAAACTGGATGAGAGGAATGTTGTGTAAAGGCTTGGTTTGGACCACAGATGTGGTGTCCTATTTTTCTTTTCATGTCTGCCCTTTGTAGAGGTGAAAGTTGTGATAGAAGCTTGACATTTGAATTGAATCAGATCGAATTGTTATTCATTATGTTGTCAGGTACTCTTCTGTGCTTGTCGGAATACAATGAGAGAAGTGATAATGTTTTGAGAATGCCATTCCAGTGTTGGTTCTTGTTCATACATCTTTTTATTTTGAATTAATCATTTCCTTTTGAAAACAGAGTTTTGAGATATTAATTTGCCTGTATGTGGCAACTGCTTGAAGCAATCATTGGATCAGTCAAACATTGAAAGTTTTGAGTCTTGGAAACAAATGTTTATAAGAACATATTTTATCAAATAAATAGTTATTTGCAAGAATTTAGCTGATCACATTAGGAAAATTTGCAGCTAGATTAAGTAGAATATGGTCAGAATTTCTCAAATGAGTCCTAGATCCCAATCAAATTTGAAAGCAGAAGTGTTCATTTTGTGTTCACAGTAATGCAGAAGCTGTGTGAGATCTCCAATTATAGCATTGTTTCAAGTTTGCAGCCCTGTTTTCTCACAATTCCCAAGAACATAAAGTGTGTGTGTGTGTGTGTGTGTGTATGTGTGTGTGTGTGTGTGTGTGCATATTTCCCTCTTGGGATAAAGTTATGTCATTTTCTGTTGCAGTGAACGGGGATGGAAAAGTGATTTTGCATGGATATAAAAAATGGAAAATAAATACTATATGTGCACGTCCATGATATTGCCTAACACTAGGTGGGACATACCTACTGCAATGGCGCCGAGCAGTGTTTGGTTTCTTTGTAACCAGCGTGGCGATCACATGCGTATATCATTATAAAAGGTATTATTTTGATATCTAGCATAAGGGAACATCAATTTAGTTCTATGAAAACAAACATGATGTGATTCTGACCAAATCAATCGATGTGATAAGCTCCTCCGCGACGATTGAGTTTCGTAAGGAACACCAGAAACCAAAACCAGAATGGCCAGAGAAAAACTAGTCATAAAGTATTTATTCATGACCCATGAACAAAACTATTGAATTGTATTAATAAAAAAACTAATGTAGAATGCCTTACTTAACCCAAATTGGATGAAGATGGTCGATCGAACGGATCAAACGAACTGAAAGCTTCGCACATGTGTAGCAAAATGACGTACGTTACAGAAGGAAATGAAGGAAACGAAGCCTTCTCATTGGTCAAAAATCGCGTGTACTATGACGTATCCTTCCATAAACATGTTCATTCACTGCAGGATGACAAAAGCTTCCTTTGTAGCCGTTTCGAGTGCGGAAAAATATAGCAACACGTTTGGTACACGCGTACCTTCCGTACGTAACGCATGGAAACGACCGACTCTGACCATCAAAATAGTCCCAAGAAATTGGTTAATACCAAAAGAAGAATAAAACTATGCAGTTGTATGAGTAAACTAATGAAAGGAAAAGTAATTTGAACCTTCTCTTCAACACATTTATGTATACATGTTTGGTTTCGATTTTTTTCCTCTAAGCAAGGGTGGTGGAAACGAGAGTAACGAACGCATAGGTCTTTTTTATTTCGGTAGAACTACCTCTGTTTTTATTTTGTGACGACTTTCCACTGAAATATGACTAAATTAATAATTGAACTTGAATTATTTCACACAATCTATACTTTGTAAGGTGAATTTGCACAAGATAACAAGCATTCAAAAGTGGCGTCGCAAAATGTCCCGTTTTTCGGCGCCATTTTTCCGCTTCGTACGAGTTTAATTATTTTTTTGTGAATCTCTGCAAAGCAAAACTATAAAAACTATTGTTCATAGCATTACAAAAACATTTAAAGAACCCATATAAATTTGAAATATATGCATGCTGACTGTTAGATAGTTTAATTCAAGTGTCTTTACCCAGACCCCCAGTTTTTGATACTGAGTGTTAGGCAATATCGTGGACGTGCACATATATATTAAAAATAGATCCCTTAAAACCACCCCCCATTTTGACACTTGAAACTTTTTAATGCTCTAGGGATTGCATTGCAGGCATGACTTCTTGGTAATCATCTTGTGTAAGATCCAAAGAACAAAGGGGAGGCACAGGGTATGAAAAGCACCTTGCAGTCAACTGTAAGCAACTCTAGCGATCCAGGCTATTTGGTGTGGCAAATACTGTATTATTCACTGGATACAAGTCGGCCTTAATGACTACTGCATTATGTTGTCTTCAATCATGCCCTCCAGTTGGATGTTTGTGCCAGTCTCTTGTGCTGGAACAAAGAAATGACAACATGGCTGCATGGAGCACACTTGTTTTCCTTTATTTGTCAGGCGTGTTTCTCGGGTTCTGGCTTAGTAGACTAGCATTTTGTGTATGCTAGATGTCTTCTGCGTGTGAAACTTTGAAGTGTAAGGCATACTTGTATTGAGCCCTTAAAAAAAATCATAAAGATGGTTTAGATCGTCTTTTTTTCTTCTTCAGGTTTTGGGCATAGGTAGATGGTGACAATGTTGGTACTATTTTGCTAAGTCGAAGGGATTTCTCATCTGTTGCTTCGCTAATGACTAAGGCAGCATTCTACCCTTCACTGTGTCTGTTACCTGTGTTGCTGATGGAGGCATCTTAAGTGATGTGGGGGCTTGCAACTTTATGTGAGATGCAGATCATTTCATTCCTCTGTGACATGAGCTGGTGATAGCTAAATGCACAGTAGAGGATGCCCTTTTTACCTCTTGATGCTTGGGGTGTGGCTGTGGAATGCAAGATTTAGCTGAATTGCATGTTTGGAGTTTTGGATTTGAAATCAACTGGCATACAATAAAGACATTCATTACAACTTTGCCTGATATGTTTTGTTGGGTTCATGCCAAATTAATTTTAGTAAATTTCATATATATCACGAAAGTGCTGCTAACATGTTCACACATAATCCAGACTGTAAATGTAATAAAAGCTGGAAGATAGGAAGCATTTTCTGAGTATCCTTTATTTGACCTTAAAGAAACAATTTTTATTAAGCACTTCAATGCATGTTGCTTATGTTTGAGGGCAGAAAGCCAACCTGAGATAATATGCCTGGATAGAAAAATTGCATGTGACTAAAATACTTAAAGGGATACAAGTACATGTACTTGATAAGATCTGCATTGAGCATTAAAAATCAAGCAGCTTTAGCCTTATGCTGTCTTCCTGGAAATGAAGCGATTGCAAAGCCCAACTACACATGCATACACAGAGAAATGACAAAAACTATTATTCAATTTTATGGTGGAATTCCCGTCCTTACACTCCATTGCAGAAATGGTTATGGAAAATAGTTTGCATAACAGCACTTAAAAACTATGATTAAAAAAAAGAGAGGTAATGGCAGAACATAGTGTATGAATCTCATATGGTGGTTTCGAATAATGCAGAAAAGATTTGCAAGCAGTAAAAATAAAAACTAAGGCGTTTGGATACTGCTATGTACAGATATTGTCTGATTCAAAGGCAGCTTTCAACATTTTTCTCATACATGATACAGGCAGCAGAATATCTTCACTGAGGCAATTTAGTCAATACTCAGAGCTGAATCACTTTCCCATAACAAATATAAAGATTGTTTCATTTCTATATTCTAAATAAGAAAATTGGAAACATTATAATAAAGTTTTATATTATTGTATACACATGATGAAAATCTCACTCTGTGATGCTTTTCTTAGTAGGTGAAAAAAAAAATCTGTATTCATTACAAGCTGAAAGACATTTTATTTCCCTAGTATGTCTACATTTCATGGTGATGTTCCTTTAGTCCACTTGATGCATTATCAAAGCTCTTGTGTGTGAATATGGAGTTGTGCACACTGCCTGACAAATTGTTTGCATCATATTCATAGCCAGCATTTATTCCATTCAAGTAGCATTTTGAAAATCATGAATAATGGCAGCATGTGAACATCTGTGGCAAATCATATAGAACAGAAAGAACAAAACTTTTAATCCTCATGACTTGATCATTATGAGAACAGCAAGCAACAGTTGTTTTTGACATCTAAATATATGTTGCAAAATTGATTATCTGATGACTTGCTTCTCACATGAGTGCAACTAGTGTATCATATAGTACAGGGAAAAAAATCATTTCATCCTCATGACTTGATCCTTAAAGGTTTTTGACAACTTACTTAAATGTGTTGCAAAGTAGAATTGACTATCTGATTACTAGCTTCTCACTTGAATATGAGTTGTGTATTGGCCACTTGTCTTGTACACTTCCACAGCAGAAGCAAAATATAGTTGCGTCCACAACTACCACAAAGTCATTATTATAATTTTAAAATATGCAATCTGCAGAAGCATTCTGGAAAGTGCTCCAAAACCTGAATATGCACAAATACAAGATAACGTGAAAAAAAAAGTATATCAATGATTAATACTGACATGGTCAAAGCTGTGTAAGAAATATTGTCTCCCAACATTTCCATTGGTCATGTCATTAAAAACCATCAATAAATTACTATAAGGAACACCCATGCCTTAAAAGAGAATGCAAATGCAATATAAGTATGCTCTATGTACAATAAGGAAAATATTTCTTTGCACAAGACAAACCACACAAAACCAAAGATAGCGTTTTAAAGCTTGCTTGTCCGAACATGAACAATGCTTCTGTGATGCAGTATGATCCTGAACAATAACTTTTTACAAGCTGTTGTATTATGATCAATGAGTGCAAAGAAAAAAACTAACACCACAGCATTATTTGCTGCAAATAATTTAACAAAATAACCACCTAAGGCTCATCCATGAAAATCCAGAGGGAATCCTAAAATGCAACTTTAAAGATTAAGGTGTTTCCACAGTTCGTAAATGGAGGCCAAGTTAGCTATGATTAAGGGCTTTCTGAACTGTCCAGTGCCCATTTGCATGGTCAATGGTGTTAACACAGGCATTGGTAAAAGGCTGGCAAGACCCTAATGAGGGAAAGATACACCAATGATTCACTGCAAGCACGTTTTTAATTAACACCCACCTTCAACAACCCATCAATTTAAGTGAGTCTCTTGGTCTTGCTGTACAGGACATCCACTACCTTGCTCATGTTGCTGATTGTATTCAAAGCATTCTCGTAGGTCTTGTCTGGTTTCACGTCATCAAAGATGATCAGGATTCCTTCTGCCTGGTCGAGGATGCCCTGGAACTTCCGGTCAAGGATCATTTGGGACAGTTTCTTCTCCACTGTTGACTTCCCGAGCTTAATGATCTTTGCGATGTGTCCCATCTGAACACGAGAGAATGGCTCGATGATTCGACACAAGTTATTCTCCAGAAGGCTGTCGTACAGAGTGTCCAGATGAGCTTTCACGATGGGGTCATCAAGAAGCTGTGCCTTATACTCCGTCTTCGCAGCCTGGAACTCCGCTAGCGAGCGGTTGCGAGAAGCTTGCGCGATGGCCTTCATGGCAGTTATGTCCACTCCGGAGTACTTCAGTGCCAGCTTCCCGCCAACTATGCCTTGCACCTCGTCTGCTTGGCCCAGCATGATCTTCGCCAGGACCATGTATTTCAATGCCGTCACTGCCTTGGGGCTGTCGATGGAGTCGTAGCCCTCGAAGGCCTCGTAGAAGTACGAGAAAGCCGTTTTGAAATCTCTCTCATCGGCAGCGTGCAGCACTCCTGACTGCAGATCGAGGGCAGCCTGCAATTTGGGTGGACAGTAGATGCCGTTTGCCGTGGTTCTTGCCGACGTGAGGGCAGCCCGGGCTCTCGGAAGGTTCCCGAGAGCATGGTAAATCTTACTCTCCAGAAGGTGCACCTCAACCAGAAGAGCTTTGTCGTCAATCTTCTTCAGTTCTCGAAGGATCTGGGAGGCCAACTGCAAGGCCCCTGAGTAATTCTTCGTATCGAAGTACAGGGAAATGAGTCGAACCTCCAGCGCCTGGCGAAGAAAAGTTCTCTTCTCATCCTTGGCCCACATAATGCACTCCTTACAAAGCTCAACTTCGCTGCCTGTGCCAGCCTCCATGTCCAAGAACATGTCGACGAGGCCACGAACTAACTTGGCAGCCTTTGCTTTGCTTATCATGTTCAAGAAGGGTCTCGTGAACTTGATCAGCCGAGCAAGTTCCTTCGCTTGTTTGGTCTCGAACAGAAGCTGGCCGAGTTCCATTACCGCCTGTTCTCGGTTTTTGATTTCATTCTCGTCACAATTCTCTAAATCTCGTTTCACAACTGAATTTAGCAGTGCGATGGCACCCGGCTTGTTTGTATGCCGCAAGCTTTGAGCCTGCATCAGTTCAGCGCACGCCATTTTGGAAAAACCGCCAAAATGTGCTTAGTCACGTACCTCGCACCGCGAGATTCTACTGGGAATTAAGCAAGTATAGATTTTTCTGAACGGAAAGTCAGTGTATTTGCCAGAAAAAATTATCTAAGGCTTGCACTTGTGCTTCGATCTGCGTCCTTTTTCGAAGATTAGTCGGGACGAAATCGCGTCAAAATGACGCTTCGAAAGCCCAGTGACGTTGCTCCCTCTTTCCTCGCGCCAAATTTTATTTTTGCATACGAGGACATGAGGCGCGTTTCATAGACGCGAGGAGAGCCAAGAACCTGCGAGGAATAGGCCGGTGTTGTCATGGTGAAAGCAGATGTAAAGGCAATGTAAATGCTGCTTGGGGCTGACTGTGTGGATGCTACTGGAGCAGGCCCCGAAAACACAGACCGCAGTATTCCAGCTGATGAGGGAGGTATGCGATTCTTGACACATTAATGACATCGGTGGCACAGAATGAAGTTGTTCTATATGTTCAGCTTTTGCACTGCCAGTACCAACCACTACCAGTATATGAAAAAACCCGGATTTGTTAGAAGGTTAAAACAGATCAAGAGAATTTTACTTGCACTTTTATTTTTGTTTTCCCCAAATCATGTCTGTGTGTCTGTCTGTCTGTCTGTCTGTCTGTCTGTCTGTCTGTCTGTCTGTCTGTCTGTCTGTCTGTCTGTCTGTCTGTCTGTCTATGTATTCTCCCTCCTACCCCCCCCCCCCCCTTCTCTCTGTCTCTGTCTCTCTCTCTCTCTCTCTCTCTGTCTGTCTCTCTCTCTCTCTCTCTCTCTCTCTCTCTCTCTCTCTCTCTCTCTCTCTCTCTCTCTCTCTCTCTCTCTCCCTCCTTAACCAAAATTCAAATGAGTCATGAACCAAATGAGCATTGTTGTACGGGCTGGTGGCCTAACAATAAAAGAGTTCGAGTTCGAGTTCTCTCCTTAACCACAGAGACGACGTGACCAACGGCGAGCTGAAGAATATCAACAGAAGGGTGAGCAGAAACGGTTTGAAGCCTTTTCGAGAGCGAATCCGGTTGAAGACTGTGACAGATTCATGTTTTACCCTCTTTATTGCTTTAATGATTTAAGCGTGTTTTTAAGACTGAAGCATCACACCACTACCACTATGAATTGTGTGTTTATGCATGTTTTAAGTAAGGAATACTTAATGATATAGAAGCCAGCCAGACCTCAAATAAATGTAGTATGTTAAGCAACCAGCCATGCCTTGAAAAGAGATTACTGTGGTGAAGTCTTGTGGAAACAGTGAACCGGTTTCCAGTTTGGGCGCCAAGCTTTGAGCCCAGAGAATTTGTGCTGACTGTGGGAGACTTTGAACACAGTGGGACGAAAATGCGCCAATTTTCTCTTCTTTCCCATTGGCCCAGAGTAGTGAACTTTTAAGAGTTTGGGCGGTAGAAAAGTGCTTAGTCAGCAGGCGCCAAACATCCCCTTCTTCCCATTGGTGAGTCTCTGAGACTCTCAATGGAGACATGGGAGCAGGGGATAAATACAGACAGCAGTCTGCTAGTGGAACTGGCGTGTTGGGAACTAGCGTGTTGGGACTGGCGTGTTTGGGGACGGCGTTTTGGGACTGGGTGTTTGCCCCTCTGCTGGGAGCGAGAGAATACAATCATGGTATCAGTTAAGGCCAGTCTGACCTAAGGGAGGACAGGGAATGGTTCCCCTCCCCACCCTCCTTCAACCCACCGCCTCCAGCCCCCCTGGATGGAGCAGATGCGGGCAGCAGCTCGCTAACAAGCTGCAACCGAAGCGGAGATGACCCTGACCCCGCCACCAGAACGGACGTGAGGAGAGACGAGGCTGATTCAACCCTCAACTCTGCAGGACCCACCAAATGCCTCTGTCCACACCCCCTTCGACGCTCCAAAAACAACCCCCTTCTGGAGCAGCCACCGGGTCAACTGCCCTGACCCCCTCTGCCAGTGCAACTACAGGGTCTCGCCGCCCTGACACCCTTCATCATTCCTCCACAGAACGGACTCAGTGAACTCAGATAAGTTTTACCATTTTATGAAAAAGGCTGGCTGGCTAAAATTAGGATTGAACAAAGGAGTTTCATGCATGCAAATTGATTTACCAATCATTATTTTGAATCACTTCCAGAATCATTAAAGTTTCCTCTTAATTATCATCTTGTGTCCTCTTGCGTCATTGCATGAGTTTGAAAGGAAAATTAACCTGTTGAGTTTCTCCTCCACAAGAATTAATCCCCTAGACAAGTGCATGTAGCACCGAACCAGTGTTTTTCCAGAACACAGGAGGAGCAACGTCGCAGACATGGGGGCTCGTCCATAGATTTAAGTCAGTAATAGTAATTGAAATTTTTCTGTCATACAGAGTAGACACTCCCTTTGGTTGAAACTGTTGTGTTGTGTCGTGATTTGTCACTCATCATGCATTGATAGAATTGTTGGTGGTACCTTCACGCATGAAACTTTGCTGACTGCATTACTCTTATTGAGTGAACTTAGTTTGAAGTTACCCTGTGACCTTTTGTATTGCCTGTGGATTATTCCTTGTGTTGCGATGGCCAGAGTGGTAGAGGGTAGGCCTAGCGTCAAGGATATTTTGTCACTAGACAGGGCAGGGCTGGATAGTTTAGTGGAACAGTTTGGTTTGGAGGTGAGCGGAGGAGCTACGAAGGCGGTGGTACAAGAAGTGTTAATTGACTTCGCATTGGGAGCAGGTGGTGAGGATGAAAGTGAATCGGAAGTGTCAGTACCTGAGCATGGGGAGACATCGGTAGATGCGTCAGTTCGACTGAGAGAACTGGAGTTGGAAGAGGAACGTCTGCAATGGGAGAGGGAGAGATTGCAGAAAGAAAGAGAGGAGAAGGAGAGGGAAAGAGAGGAGAAAGAGAAAGAGAGAGAGAGAGAGAGAGAAAAGGAAGTGAGAGCACTAGAAAGAGAGAGAGAGCAACGACAGCATGAGATAGATCTACGACGGATGGAAATAGAAGCTAGAGCGAGGGGGATACCTGAGAGGGAGCATGGTCGGGAGAATGGACGAGGAGGAGTAGGAGGGGTGGACATGAGGAGATACCAGGGTGTCCCCAAGTTTTCCGAGGGAAACGTGGAAGGGTTTTTCTCCACTTTTGAGAGACTAGCCACAAGTCTTGAGTGGGAAGAAGAGAAGTGGTACCTCATCCTTGGAACGGTACTCACTGGGCGAGCGCAAGAGGTATACAATTCGTTGCCTCTAGATGATGTGAGGAGGTATGCCACCTTGAAGGAAGAGATATTGAAGAAATATTCTCTCAATCCAGAAGCGTACAGGCAGCAGTTTAGGAAGTGCCGGAAGAGAGAGGGAGAAACTTTCCGGGAGTTTGCTTTCCGGTTGCGGAATTCGTTTGCCAAGTGGGGGAGGGCTATCGCTGCTATGGAAGATGTAGAGAGACTGGTGCAAGCAATTCTGCTAGAGCAGTTCGAGAATTCCATAGGGGACGAAATCAAGGTGTATTTGGGGGAAAGGGATGTAGAGGATGTGGACCAGGCAGCCACCCTGGCAGATCAGTATAATCTAGTGCATGCCAGCACAGGGGTAAAGATGGCCAGAGGAGATAGAAGACCGCGAGTGAGAGAGGATGAGAGAGCTGTCGTTGTGGGGAGAGAGAATGGGCCACGAGCGAGAGAGGGTGAGAGAGCTGCTTTTGTGGGGAGAGGGACTGGTGGAAGAAAGGGGGAGTACCGACCTAGAGTAGGACCGCTTGGAGGGGTCAAATGCTTTCGATGCAACCGACTGGGACACATATCTCGTGACTGCCGAGCCCCTTTGAACCCTAATTTGAGAGGGAAGATAGCGCTGGTGCGGAGTCAGGGCATGTTACAGAGAGAGGAGATTGTGGAGAGTGATGCCGTAATGACGGGGAAAGAAGGGATGAGGAAAAGAGACAGTCGTGACGGTGCAGCTAGGGAGGTAGTGGAAGGATGCTTCGCACCGTTCGTGTCCTCAGGGATTGTGGGTGTGGGGAGTGACAAGGCCAGTGTCACCGTACTTAGGGACACGGGAGCGTCGGTCTCTCTGGTGAGATCAGGGGTGATCGCAGATTGGACAGGGTCGTACACGGGTCGACGAGTTCTGTTGTCAGGCGTGGGTGGTGATGGACAGTCGTGTCCTCTGCACCATGTGCATTTGCAGACCAACGCTTATCGTGGTGATGCGGTGGTTGGAGTGTGCGAGGAATTGCCGATACCAGGTATCGACATGCTGTTAGGAAATGATCTAGCAGGTCGGGAAGTGACCGTCACCTCGGGAGAACTCACTAGTCCCGAAAGTGAGATAGTGGAGCCAGTGATGTTCGAGATCCTCCCGGTAGTGATGGATGAGGTGGAGAGAGAGAGGGAGACTGAGATCTTGCCTTGCGGAGTTTTGACTCGAGCCGCCCACAGGAGAAGGGAAGGAATGGAAGTGGACTTAGGAGATACCTTCTTAGCATCTGTGGAGGGAGAAGAACGCCCCAGTGAGCAAGAGAGAGAGATAGAGGAGTTGAGGACAACAGAGGTGATCCCAGAGGTTAGAGAAGGGAGAGTTGACTTAATGGAAGAACAGAAGGGTGACCCTAGCCTGCACCTTCTGTATGAGCAAGCTGAAGAAGAGACGGGAGGAGAGGAGGCTATAGGATATTTCCTGAGAGACGGAGTGCTGATGAGGAGGAGTAGACCCCGAGATGCTCCAGCATCAGACGTGTGGAGAACGCGATGCCAGGTGGTGCTACCTCATCGCCACCGTCAGGCGGTGCTAGAGTTGGCGCACAATGACCCCATGGCAGGGCACCGGGGTGTGACAAAAACGTACCACCGATTGAGACAGCATTTTGCGTGGCCAGGCATGCTGAGAGATGTTAAGCGATTGTGCAAGCACTGTGTCATGTGTCAACGGGCGGGCAAGAAATGCCTTGAGGAGCGGAAGGTTTGTCTGAGACCGATTCCAGTGGTGCAGGAGCCGTTCTCCCGCATTCTGATGGACTGCGTGGGTCCCCTCCCGAGAGGTCGAGGAGGATATCAGTACATCCTCACACTGATGTGCCTGACCACCAGGTTCGTGGAAGCCGTTCCGTTGCGGAACATTACAGCTAAATCAGTGACCAAAGCTATGATGAAATTCTTCTCTACCTTTGGCTTACCACGGGAGGTACAGACTGATCAGGGCACCAATTTCATGGCTGCAAGTTTCAATCAGGCCCTTAGAGACCTTGGCATCTCGCACGTCGTGAGTAGTGCCTACCATCCGCAGAGCCAGGGAGCCTTGGAACGCTTCCATCACTCCTTGAAGGAGATGCTAAGATGCTACTGCGACGGAGAACCGAGAGAGTGGCCGGATGGGGTGCCGTATGTATTGTTTGCCGCCCGCGATACTGTGCAGGAGTCCCTGGGGTTTACCCCCTTTGAGCTTGTGTTTGGACATGAGGTGAGAGGCCCCCTACGAGTTGTGAAAGAGAAATGGCTGGATGGGAGAGAAGGAGTGGATGTGCTGTCTTACACGAGCGAAGTGAAAGAAAAAATGATGAAAGCTGTTGAATGTGCCAACAAACACTTGGAGAGAGCCAAGCACAGAATGAAAGTCTGGTATGACAAGAAAGCACGGGAGAGGCAGTTTGAGCCTGGCGACAGGGTCATGGTGCTGCTACCTGTCCCCGGTAGCTCCCTCTCCGCTCGATACTCGGGCCCCCACGAGGTGAAGAAGCGTGTGGGAGATGTGACTTATGTCATCAGTACCCCGAATGCCCGACGAAAAGAGAGACTGTGCCACATCAATATGCTGAAGAGGTTTTATGATCCCAATGGCAAGAAAGAAGATGAGCGCATGTGTGGGGCTGTGACTGGGCTTAGAGAGGATGAGAATTTCTCTGAGGGGATGGGAAAGTGTGAGGAAGAGATTGGGGTGGGACCGGATTTAAGCAACTCCTACCGGTATCAACATCTGGATCCGATGTTGACTCACTTGTCTACAAGAGAGAGTCAGGAAATGAAACGCCTTCTCGGCCAGTTTCCAATGTTGTTCACCGACATCCCTCGCAGAACTCACTTAATCAGTCACGACATGGAACTGCTGAGTGAAAACACACCACCGGTGAAGCAGCATGCATATAGAGTTGCGGGAGAAAGGAAGACTGCACTGGAGCGAGAAGTACGCTTCCTCCTGGAGAACGACTTGATTGAGCCAAGCTTTAGTGGGTGGAGTTCTCCCTGCGTCATGGTCAGGAAAGGCGTGAGTGACTGGCGGATGTGCACCGACTATCGTAGGGTGAACGCCATCACTAAAACAGACTCCTACCCCATTCCACGTATTGATGACTGCGTGGACAGTGTGGGGAACGCCCGTTTCATCACCAAGGTAGACCTACTCCGAGGCTACTATGGGATTCCTCTCACTGAGAGAGCCAAAGAAATGTCAGCCTTCGTGACTTCCAGTGGCCTCTATCAGTATAAGGTCCTGCCGTTTGGACTGAAGAATGCCCCAGCTACTTTTCAGAGGCTGGTTGACAAACTGGTGAGAGATATCCCAGGTTGCCAAGCCTACATAGATGACATCGTTGTCTATAGCCAGGACTGGGCTGAACACCTGTCACAATTAGAGGTGTTGTTCCGTCGCTTAAAGGAAGCGAACCTGACCGTCAATCTAGCCAAGAGCGAGTTTGGCAAAGCCACCGTTACCTATCTTGGGCATGAGGTCGGGAGTGGTCGAGTGCGCACTAGACAAGAAAAGGTAGCAACCATCCAAGACATGCCGGTTCCCACAAACCAAAAGTCCATACGACGCTTCCTGGGCATGGTGGGGTACTACCGCAGGTTTTGTCATAACTTTGCGCAACTCGCCCTTCCCCTCACCAACCTGTTGAAGAAGGGACAGGGATTTCATTGGGACGACAAATGTCAGCAAAGCTTTGAGAGACTCAAGCGAGTACTTGTGTGTGATCCCGTGCTTAAGGCCCCAGACCCTAGCCAACCCTTCAGGCTTATGGTGGATGCGTCAGATTCCACTATGGGCGCAGTTCTCGTGCAGGAGGACGGAAACGGTTGTGAGCATCCCGTGGCTTACTTCTCTAGGAAGTTTCTTCCCCACCAACGTCATTACTCGACAGTGGAGAAGGAGACTCTGAGTCTCCTGACAGCCCTCTTGCACTTTGAGGTGTATCTGAGGCACCCATCCCATGAAGTTAGGGTATACACCGATCACAACCCTTTGACATTCCTCCGTAACCTGAAGGGGAAAAATCAGAGGCTGCTCCGATGGAGCTTGCTCCTGCAAGAGTTTCCCATCCACATAACACACATATCGGGAAGGGAAAACGTTGTGGCCAACAGTTTATCTAGGCTGGAATGAAGGTACAGAAGTGGGGTGTTCCTCTCTTGGTTTCCCCCCCCCCCCCTCCCCCCTGTGGGTACGGGGTTGTGTAAGAATTGTCCCACCGCGTCCCCTACGTGATTCGTAAGAGGCGAATAAATAGGTACATCGTCAGACAGACGATATCTGTTGTAAGTTCAAATATTAGGGAGGAATAGGAACCTCTTTTTGTTCATTTGATTTCTGTTGATTTGCCCCTGTAGAATTTGCAGTGAGAACGTTTTAGTTGGTTGTCAATGTGGTGAACTGTTTACCAGAATTTTGAGATGTTTTATGTTGAGTGGCTTTGCTGAAAGCGAATTGGTTTTGAGTCTCGCTGCGACATAGAAAGATGGTTTGTCTCTGTTATGAGATGCTTGTTATGCTGATGAGGAGTTTAACTCCCCCCAAACGTTTTCTTTCATGTGTCAACTGACTGAGGCACGACCAAGTGCTAAGAATTTTGCTTTTGAGTGGAGACTTGTCTCTCCCAAAGTTTTTGTATGAGTGGCCTATGTTCTAGGAAGTGATAACGTGACTATCTGATGTGCTGTCACATGAATAGAGTTATGAATAGTTCTTCTCATTTGAGTCTATGTTTTGAAATTTTCTTGTTAAACTCAGTAAGAAAATTTCACTTTGAAGGGTGGGGGAGTGTGACAGATTCATGTTTTACCCTCTTTATTGCTTTAATGATTTAAGCGTGTTTTTAAGACTGAAGCATCACACCACTACCACTATGAATTGTGTGTTTATGCATGTTTTAAGTAAGGAATACTTAATGATATAGAAGCCAGCCAGACCTCAAATAAATGTAGTATGTTAAGCAACCAGCCATGCCTTGAAAAGAGATTACTGTGGTGAAGTCTTGTGGAAACAGTGAACCGGTTTCCAGTTTGGGCGCCAAGCTTTGAGCCCAGAGAATTTGTGCTGACTGTGGGAGACTTTGAACACAGTGGGACGAAAATGCGCCAATTTTCTCTTCTTTCCCATTGGCCCAGAGTAGTGAACTTTTAAGAGTTTGGGCGGTAGAAAAGTGCTTAGTCAGCAGGCGCCAAACATCCCCTTCTTCCCATTGGTGAGTCTCTGAGACTCTCAATGGAGACATGGGAGCAGGGGATAAATGCAGACAGCAGTCTGCTAGTGGGACGGGCGTGTTTGGGGACTGGCGTGTTTGGGGACTGGGTGTTTGCCCCTCTGCTGGGAGCGAGAGAATACAATCATGGTATCAGTTAAGGCCAGTCTGACCTAAGGGAGGACAGGGAATGGTTCCCCTCCCCACCCTCCTTCAACCCACCGCCTCCAGCCCCCCCTGGATGGAGCAGATGCGGGCAGCCGCTCGCTAACAAGCTGCAACCGAAGCGGAGATGACCCTGACCCCGCCACCAGAACGGACGTGAGGAGAGACGAGGCTGATTCAACCCTCAACTCTGCAGGACCCACCAAATGCCTCCGTCGACACCCCCTTCGACGCTCCAAAAACAACCCCCTTCTGGAGCAGCCACCGGGTCAACTGCCCTGACCCCCTCTGCCAGTGCAACTACAGGGTCTCGCCGCCCTGACACCCTTCATCATTCCTCCACAGAACGGACTCAGTAAACTCAGATAAGTTTTACCATTTTATGAAAAAGGCTGGCTGGCTAAAATTAGGATTGAACAAAGGAGTTTCATGCATGCAAATTGATTTACCAATCATTATTTTGAATCACTTCCAGAATCATTAAAGTTTCCTCTTAATTATCATCTTGTGTCCTCTTGCGTCATTGCATGAGTTTGAAAGGAAAATTAACCTGTTGAGTTTCTCCTCCACAAGAATTAATCCCCTAGACAAGTGCATGTAGCACCGAACCAGTGTTTTTCCAGAACACAGGAGGAGCAACGTCACAAAGACGATATTGCAAATTCAACCCATGGTGATGCATACACACACACACACACACACACACACACACACACACACACACACACACACTGTGAATGAACTTGTAGAGAACATCATGTCTTGTTGCTTGCGAGATCACATCAGCGCACTCTGAGAAATGAGGTAACAGAGGTGTGGGTATCCAGCAGGGAAGTGACAGATCACGCTCCATCTCTCCTTTCGACTTCTGCTGATTGTCTATAGGACTGTGGATCATCCCACGATATAAAAACCGCTGGCGCTGAACCTCCAGGTTTTGGCATATATATTAATTTTTTTTAAATATCGGGTTCGGACTGTGAAGTCGGGACAGACAGACACAAAGACAGACAGATAAAGTCTGTAGGACCTCCAGTAAACCTGGAGGGATAAAGTCTGTAGGACCTCCAGTAAACCTGGAGGGATAAAAACCGCTGGCGCTGAACCTCCAGGTTTTGGCATATATATTAATTTTTTTTAAATATCGGGTTCGGACCCGCAACCTCTCGAGAAAAGAGGGGGGAAAACACACACACACACAAAAACACAAAAAACCAGGTTGGGTTCGAACCCACAGCCTCTCGAAAAAAGAGGAAAAAATGTTTCAGCGCAGAATCGAATCTGGTCATGCATGACCAAGAGTCTAACGCTCTACCAGCTGAGCCATTAGAGAATTGATATGACAGAGTGTTTGTAAAGCATTTATAACGTTCTTTTCCGTGGCCACACGAGCAGCTAAATCTCAACCGGCTGAATAAAAGCAAAGGAGTCTGTGCGGGGGTGAGTCTCAGATCTGCTTTTGAAATTGAAAATTTCTGCTCATTGCTCGTGCAAGGCTGTATAAGTGTTGTTTTTTTAATAAAATCATTTATCTGTTACGGGTTTGATGGATTAACCTAAGCTCACATTCCAAAATTGTAGAACCTACTGCTGAAGTGTTGTGTGTGGATCCAAAAAGCTTGCGCAACTGTCCTTTGCACTGACTGTCCTATGCACGGACTGTCCTTTGCACTGACCGTCCTTTGCATTAACTGTCCTTCACACTGACATGTCGCGCTCACCAGTGCTTCGGACACATGTCGGTCATTCTGTGCACTGGTCAGTGTGAAAATGCATAGGACAGTCAGTGCATCGGACAGTCAGTGCATAGAACAGTCAGTGTGAAGGACAGTTAATGCAAAGGACAGTCCGTGCATAGGACAGTAAGTGCGAAGGACAGTTGCGCAAGCTTTTTGGCTCCACACACAACACTTCAAGTGTAGGTTATAAAATTTTGGAATACAAGCTTAGCTTACTCAATCAAACACGTAACAGATACATGATTAAAAAACCAACAACACTTACCCAGCCTTGCACGAGCAATGAGGATGGTTCATCTTCTGCTTAGCAGCATCAAGATAGAAAGAAAGTCGATACATAATGTGCTGCTTAATTTTTTCCGCATTGATCTGATGCACCGAGCTGTCACCTCCACCGTTTAATCCGCTTGGTAATAGATCTTAATTTCGTCTAAATAACATGAGTAGTATTTATTCATACCCCTATCTATCACAGTCTGAGAAATCTTCTCACTGTCTGGCAAAAATGAGACACAAATGCTGTCCAGAATACAATACAACGAGTTAGTCTGCGTTCATTCGGAAGCCATTTTGGCGCCTGCAACTGTTACCACGCGAGGTACAGCGAGAAAGGGACGTGGTTGTGGAGGTGGTCGCCATTCCATCAAATTGACTATCTAGGGAGGTGCTTCCGAGTGTACGAATTAAAAAAAAACTCTTTCTTTTCATGCCTCGATTCTGAAAATTTGATACATTCAATCGGACCTAACTTCCAGTAAGTGTGCAAAATGCCAAGGAAATCCGTCGAGTAGTTTTTTAGAAATCAGCCGTTAAGTAGGGCCTGACAGAGAGACATACCCAATAAATTACGTCATGGTATTGATGACGTCACACATTTCTCAATTTCGCCATTCCATGAATGGAGTATTTGGGGAGGCGCTGTCGAGTGTACGACCTTAAAAAAACCACTTTTTCTTCAAGCCTCGATTCTGAAAATTCGATACATTCAATCGGACCTAACTTCCAGTTAGTGTGCAAAATGTCAAGGAAATCCGTCCAGTAGTTTTTGAGAAATCAGCCGTGAAGTCGGGACAGACAGACACACAGACAGACAGACAGACAGACGGATAAAAACCGCTGGCGCTGAACCTCCAGGTTTTGGCATATATATTTGTAAAAAAATTTAAGATCGGATTCGAACCCGCAACCTCTCAAGAAAAGAGTGGGGAAAAACACGCACACACAAAAACACAAAAAACCAGGTTGGGTTCGAACCCACAACCTCTCGAAAAAAGAGGAAAAAAATTTTCAGTGCAGAATCGAACCTGATCATGCATTGCTCATTGCTCGTGCAAGGCTGGGTAAGTGATTTAAAAAAAAAATCATTTATCTGTTACGTGTTTGATGGAGTAACCTAAGCTACTGTTGAAGTGTTGTGTGTGGATCCAAAAAGCTTGCACAACTGTCCTTTGCACTGACTGTCCTATGCATGGACTGTCCTTTGCACTGACCGTCCTTTGCATTAACTGTCCTTCACACTGACTGTTCTATGCACTGACAAGGAGATTGTCACGAAGGAGAGGAGGGGAAGTGCGCTTTTTACAGTGGGTAAAGATCTAGCAGTCCGCTCAAAGTTTTTGTCGCGCTCACCAGTGCTTCGGACACGCACCGGTCATTCTGTGCACTGGTCAGTGTGAAAGTGCATAGGACAGTCAGTGCATCGGACAGTCAGTGCATAGAACAGTCAGTGTGAAGGACAGTTAATGCAAAGGACAGTCCGTGCATAGGACAGTCAGTGCAAAGGACAGTTGCGCAAGCTTTTTGGCTCCACACACAACACTTCAAGAGTAGGTTCTACAATTTTGGAATGCGAGCTTCGGTTACTCCATCAAACACGTAACAGATAAATGATTAAAAAACCAACAACAACACTTACCCAGCCTTGCACGAGCAATGAGGATGGTTGGTTGATCTTCTGCTTAGCAGCGTCAAGATGGAAATAAAGTCGATACATAATGTGCGGCGCATTGATCTAAAGCACCGAGCTGTCACCTCTACCGTTTAATCCGCTTGGTAATAGATCTTAATTTCGTCTAAATAACATGAGTAGTATTTATTCATACCCCTGTCTATCACAGTCTGAGAAATCTTCTCACTGTCTGGCAAAAATGAGACACAAATGCTGTCCAGAATACAATGCAACGAATCAGCGTTCATTCGGAAGCCATTTTGGCGCCAGCAACTATAACCACGCGAGATACAGCGAGAAAAGGGGTGTGGCTGTAGAGTGGGTCACCATTCCATCAATTGACTACTTGCATCGTAAAAAATCCTTCTTTATCCTTTCACCAATGTTCTCAAAATCCATTATCCTCAAAACTCTACTCGCAAATGACGTCACGTTGTTGATGACGTCACACATTTCGCAAGTTTGCCATTCCATGAATGGAGTATTTGGGGAGGCGCTGTCGAGTGTACGACCTTAAAAAACCACTTTCTCTTCAAGCCTCGATTCTGAAAATTTGATACATTCAATCGGACCTAACTTCCAGTTAGTGTGCAAAATGTCAAGGAAATCCGTCCAGTAGTTTTTTAGAAATCAGCCGTTAAGTCGGGACAGACAGACATACACACACACACACACACACACACACACACACACACACACACACACACACACACACACACACACACACAGACAGATAAAAACCGCTGGCGCTGAACCTCCAGGTTTTGGCATATATATTAATTTATATATATATATATATCAGGTTCGGACCCGCAACCTCTCGAGAAAAGAGGGGGGGAAAAACACACACACAAACACAAAAAACCAGGTTGGGTTTGAACCCACAACCTCTCGAAAAAAGAGAGAGAAAAAAGTTTCAGCGCAGAATCGAATCTGGTCATGCATGACAAAGAGACCAACGCTCTACCAGCTGAGCCATTAGAGAATCGATACGACAGAGTGTTTGTAAAGCATTTATAACGTTCTTTTCCGTGGCCACACGAGCAGCTAAATCTCATCCGGCTGAATAAAAGCAGAGGAGTCTGTGGGGGGGATGAGTCTCAGATCTGAATTTGAAATTGAACATTACTGCTCATTGCTCCTGCAAGGCTGTACAACTAGAAGTGTTGTTTTTTAAAATCATTTATCTGTTACGCGTTTGATGGAGTAATCTAAGCTCGCATTCCAAAATTGTAGAACCTACTGCTGAAGTGTTGTGTGTGGATCCAAAAAGCTTGCGCAACTGTCCTTTGCACTGACTGTCCTATGCACGGACTGTCCTTTGCATTAACTGTCCTTCACACTGACAATGTCACGCTCACCAGTGCTTCGGACACATGCCGGTCATTCTGTGCACTGGTCAGTGTGAAAGTGCATAGGACAGTCAGTGCATCGGACAGTCAGTGCATAGAACAGTCAGTGTGAAGGACAGTTAATGCAAAGGGCAGTCCGTGCACAGGACAGTAAGTGCGAAGGACAGTTGCGGAAACTTTTTGGCTCCACACACACTTCAAGTGTAGGTTAAAAAATTTTGGAATACAAGCTTAGCTTACTCCATCAAACACATAACAGATACATGATGAAAAAACCAACAACACTTACCCAGCCTTGCACGAGCAATGAGGATGGTTGATCTTCTGCTTAGCAGCGTCAAGATATGGAAAGAAAGTCGATACATAATGTGCTGCTTAATTTTTCCCACATTGATCTGAAGAGTGAAGCACCGAGCTGTCACCTCTACCGTTTAATCCGCTTGGTAATAGATCTTAATTTCGTCTAAATAACATGAGTAGTATTTATTCATACCCCTGTCTATCACAGTCTGAGAAATCTTCTCACTGTCTGGCAAAAATGAGACACAAATGCTGTCCAGAATACAATGCAACGAGTTAGTCGGCGTTCATTCGGAAACCATTTTGGCGCTTGCAACAGTTACCACACGAGATTCAGCGAGAAAGGGATGTGGATGTGGAGTGGGTCGCCATTCCATCAATTGACTACTTGCATCGTAAAAAATCCTTCTTTATCCTTTTACCAATGTTCTCGAAATTCATCCTTATCAAAACTCTACTCGCAAATGACGTCACGTCGTTGATGACGTCACACATTTCTCAATTTCGCCATTCCATGAATGGAGTATTTGGGGAGGCGCTGTCCAGTGTACGACCTTAAAAAAAACCACTTTTTCTTCAAGCCTCGATTCTGAAAATTTGATACATTCAATCGGACCTAACTTCCAGTTAGTGTGCAAAATGTCAAGGAAATCCGTCCAGTAGTTTTTGAAATATAAGCCGTGGAGTCGGGACAGACAGACACATACACACACAGGCAGATAAAGTCTGTAGGACCTCCAGTAAACCTGGAGGGATAAAGTCTGTAGGACCTCCAGTAAACCTGGTGGGATAAAGTCTGTAGGACCTCCAGTAAACCTAGAGGGATAACTTCTTGAAGTGGCAGTAGTTGCTTGTTTGCTGGAATGCCATGTAGCTTGACAACTTTTCCATCAATAATTTTGCCACGATGGTTATGGCAAATGACACAGTACTGTTTTCCATCCCCACAGTTTGAGCGATCAATTGTATTAAGTGCAGACGAAATGTACGAGAATGCAACAGACAGCTGCTGTCGAACTCGATTGGTCAATGGATGTCTGACATCACACTGAGATTTCAATAACTTCATGTGAAGGGGTGGCATGAGGCATGATGGTAGCAGGGCGCAGGTATGAGACAAATCGTACTTGCTTTCCACAACTTTATTCATCCATGGGTACAGGAGCCCCTGGCTGGTCCGAGGCCTGATGATAATGGCCTGGACCAACCAAAGACCATGGTCACAGTGATCTCTCCCCCAGATGGTATGGGGTCTATCAAGAGCCTGGTGGTGGGCATCTCTCTGTAGAGACTTTTGGTGAGCTCTCCCCCGACCTGCCGACAGCCCCTCCTTATCAAAGCAACGCGTGGACCCCAGGGGAGCCAGGCTTGAAATCAGCAGTGGTGGATTTCAGCCTGTCTTGGGGTTGTGCTTTCCTAGTGATATAAAAAGGCTCATTGCTGCCTTATACTTACTTGAAATTATTCAAACCAAGTGTTGCCTTGATAGGCATAACAAAGTCAACCGAATGAATATTGCACCATTGCAATCAGATGCCTTAATTTAGAGAAAGTATCAAATTTGTCTCTAGATTCTAACAATTTGTGAATAGCCGCGCGAAAGATAGAGGGGAGCTGTCAGAGGTCACACGTCAAGTTCAATTAACAAACAGGTAAGGGAAGGCGCACTGGGACCCTCCCAGGCTGACAAGATACATAGTAGGCTGGTCTTACAACATATATAGAACATGGCCGTCTGAGACGCAGGATACATGATACAGGGATACAGGGAGGGGGAGAGGGGAAAGAGGCTCACAGTGCTTGGCTGGGGCCAGCGCTTTGACCAGGCAAAAGGGAGGAGGGGGAGGAGAGAGAGTGGGCGAGAGAGAGAGAGCGAGAGAGAGAGAGAAGGAGAGAGAGAGAGAGAGAGAGAGAGAGAGAGAGAGAGAGAGAGAGAGAGAGAGAGAAAGAGAGAGAGAGAGTCCATGTAAAACTTTGGGCTTCACTTCACTCGGCCACATACATGAAGTTGCAGTAGTTGCTTGTTTGCTGGAATACCATGTCGGATCAGATAGTGAAACGATCACTCATGCATTGATCGAGTTTTGATGCGAGACCACGACACTCGATCCCCGCAAGTGTGTTTTGTTTGCGTTGTAAAGTTTGAGTACTAGCTGTAAGTGTAAAAATGGTCAGTTATTAATATAATCGGTGATTTTAGTTGTAATGAAACTTGTGTGTTTTAATGCCATTTTCTTGTCATCATCGACCCTATCTTACAAGTTAGGCCTATACGTTACGCCGTGCGGGCAAGTTGATCACTCGACTCGATGATAGTGAATTTTTGGTCCTCGCCAGACCAGGGAAACGAAATTATCAATTCAAGCCAGAACTAAACAGTTATCTGCTGCTACTCATTCGAGCTTTATGACACAGTACTGTTTTCCACCCCCACATACATGTACTTTGAGCGATCTAGCAAATAAATCTAGTACAGTATTCAGTGCAGACGCTTCGAGAATCGACCGGAACTAGGTGGTTCTACCTAACGCGTTGTTTTTCGACAGAGAGCGCCGAGGATAACTCCTGCAGGATACGTTAATGAGAATGTCCTATAGACGTTATTCACGCAGCGGCCATTTTGAAATCGAAAACGAGACGGACTTTGCAAAAAATTTGGCGTCTGCTATGGCCAGCACCAGTACCAGTACATGGAGTGGATATCTCCTTCATGTACCTCCATTCTCGCATGGAAATGCGGAAATATGGGTGTGACGTTTCTCCTCTCTTGTGTTTATTAAAAACACAGGCTCGACGCTATATGCACTGTCTAGGGGTTCTTGCTTGGGGAGGAGGAACACACAATTAAAAGTAAATCAAAATCTCTGTCATGCACATGCAAAGGAACAGGAGGACAACGGGTTTGTCAATTAAAGAAAATGATTTAATATTCAGAAAACAGATAATCATGTGGGTAATCGCCCCTTTCAAGTCTAATCAATGTATCATGAGAACCAAATGTTTCTTTCCTGCCCAATACGACTTCTGGCAGCGGGTAACGGATTAGTGTTTTATATTAGGTTAAACCAGAGTTCAGTCTTTAAAGTCAGACAGAATTCATGAGTACTCACGAGATTTTTAGTGGATGATTCCAACGACGAATTTCTAATGTGATTCTAGTGGACTCACAGTTCACTTATTTCACGTTCTCGACCGAGAACAAAGGCCATTAATTATTGCTTCTTCGCGTTCCTTTGCGAAGAGCAATGACACATGGAAACACCACAGCAGACGAAAACTTTTGGCGGTGGGAGCAAGCAGCTTGTGGGAGAGGCTGCAGCTTTTCTCCAGCAACAGGCGTGCGGGAGAGGGAAGCAGACGACGCTTCCAGCAGTGACCAGCTTCTTCGAGCACACAGCAGGAGAGGGGAAGAGCGCAGTGGGTGGATCCACTGCGTGTAGATGGAGTGGGCGCGTGGAGGGGAACCCGCTCTTGTTTTACGTGCCTTTTTCGCTATCTCTCTCCAAGACACGGAGTCGCTCGCTTGTTTCAGGCGTCGTTGCCTCAGCGGACTTTCAGCAGACTGGCGTTTTGGTAGACAACAATTAGTTTTAAGAAAAACTGAAAACATCACTGCGCATGCGTCCCATGGGCACGTCACGTGCAGGGGTTGGGCCCAAAGAGGAAAAGGAACACCCAGGATACAGAGTTAAAAGACTGGTCAAGCCAATTAGTTACGTCTTATCATGTCTGGGGGAGTTATGGGTCTGGAAAACGATAGCCTCTGGTCCTTGTATCATGGAAAACCCGAGAGACGACACATAAACTGTCTGATACACTGGCTCACCCGCCTTATCTCTCCTTTTGGACTAAGAAACCCGAGGGACATCACTTACACCTTTCTGGTTCACGGAGGGCAGACCTCCAAGCTACAAGACTTCAGTCTTAAAACATTCAATGAAATTATTTTAATGATAAAAGGAGGAAAGAGGGATCCGTCACACTCACCCACCCTTCAACAAGAAATTTTCTTAGCAATTTCTATCAGACATTGTACTTTACACAGTATGGGAAAATAGGGCGCCTAGTCGACATTTTGAACCGCCCAGACAATGAGAACAACGATCCACTCATCAGACATCACGTATGCGTCTACCTCGCCCTGCTAACGGCTCTAGCAGCTCACCGCCAACTCGACCGCGTTTTCAAACACGCATTGGGAATATAACACAAGGTAGATATGTTAAAAAACTACACAAAAATAAAAACAGGGGCTGGAACCGCCACACTCCCCCATTGTTCAATGGAAAATTTCTTATGATTTTAATAAGAAATTTTCTACAAGCAAAGAATGATATGCACTCAGCAAAATATTACACATAACACAGCATTGACCAACACATTCTCTTGACCAGGAGTATATACAACAATACACAATGGAATTCCTGGAGGATTACTCTCCATCTCAACCACCATTGGTTCTTCCCTTTTTGTTTGTGTTATTCAAAAACAACAACAGAATGTGGTCACTATATATACAGTCACCTCATGTACAGGGTGTCTCATGCAGATACACCTCAAAATGTAATCTTTACACTCAATAAACCCAAAACTTCTTCTTCCACAATGGGATAACATCTCTGATACTGCAAAACTTCTTGGAACAGTAGTCTATTAGATGCCTGACATCTTCACACTGCACCAACAATGCTCTCATAGGTTGATCCAATGAACAAAGAACTGTTTGTTACAGTCTAATACCACCAAAACAATTACACTCACACACAAAAACAAAACAACTCTGGCCTTTTAGAGCTCACTGACATTGATTAGCTCATGTCAACCTTTTGACTTTTAACAAGTTTGCCAAGGGCAAAACCACTTCAGCTAAATTACAACAGATCTTTCTGTAGTGCCTGATCACTTATAAAGAGAATTCTTCTCTTAATTCACTCCCTAGGCATGCTAAGGGATTAGGCATAGGTAAGTCATCATTTGACAGCTCTATCTCATGGGGGTAAGGAATGAGTTTTCCTAGGCACATCTGAGAAAAAACCCTGATGTCTGACAAGCAACCCTTTACTGTATTCTATCTTTTCCTTTCTCAGGTGTCCTAAAGCAATTCTGAATGGTACCAGTAGGAAAATTACTGAGCTCTGGCTTCACTTTCTACTGCATGTTGCTCAGTCTCATTTTCCCACTCTCTCTCCTCATCTAGATCTTGCTCACCACCCACTGTCACACACACAGGCATGATTTTCTGACCACTGTTGGTCCCATGGTACTTCTTCGGCCTAGTCATATGACTCATCTTTGTCTTTCTTCTCCCATCAAGAGGGTCACTCATGCACATCACCTCTCTTGGTTCAAACTTTCTTTTTCTCTTCTTCCAGTCATACCAGGTTGTCATTCCCTGTTTCACGTCTCTCAGACACTCAGCAACATACACTGACCCACTGCCACCTGGAGTCACACTGAACTCAGTCCTGAATGGCAAACTCACATCTTCCTTTCCTTCTTGTCTTTCTCTTTCATCTAGCCCTTCCATACATGTTTCCACACAAGATTCAGGCCTCCCTTCTATCTTGCAGTCCTCCATGGAAACATGGGGCTGGAGTACTTCTCTCATTTCGTCATCTGACTTCTCTTCCTTCTCTCCCAGAAACGGTCCTGGCAAAATTTCATCTCTCTCCTCCTCCTCCTCCTCCTCCTCCTCAGCATAGAGGCACGCCAGGTTACTATCAGCTTGCTGCTCTTTGACGAGCGTAGATGCGTCACTACGCTGACTAGCACCTACCTCCGACACTATTGTTGTGTCCGTGGAGTCATCGCGCAGATTCTCCACCAGTGCATCTCCTACATGCACCTCAGAAGCGCTCAGCTTCTCTTGATCAAACAGAGTCAGTTCTTCATCTTCTGCTGACTCTTCAATGAGAATGTCACCCATCACAGGGCCTGATGTCATTTCCCTCGACATCTTGGTTGACGCACAACCCATTCCCCTATCTTCCGACACTATCGTTGTGTCCGTGGAGTCATCGCGCAGATTCTCCACCAGTGGATCTCCTATGTCCACCTCAGAAGCGCTCAGCTTCTCTCGATCAGACAGAGTCAGATTTCCATCTTCTGCTGACTCTTCATGGGGAATTTCACCCATCACAGGGCCTGATGTCATTTCCATTGACATCTTGGTTGACGCACAACCCATTCCCCTATCTTCCGACACTATCGTTGTGTCCGTGGAGTCATCGCGCAGATTCTCCACCAGTGGATCTCCTATGTCCACCTCAGAAGCGCTCAGCTTCTCTCGATCAGACAGAGTCAGATTTCCATCTTCTGCTGACTCTTCATGGGGAATTTCACCCATCACAGGGCCTGATGTCATTTCCATTGACATCTTGGTTGACGCACAACCCATTCCCCTACTATCCATCTGATCACTAGTTTCTGCAGAAGGGCACTCCGCTACAGTGGGGTTTGACATCTCTTTCGAGAATGCCGTGCTGCTTTCACAGCCCACAACCAGCTCGCCATCAAAACTCATCTGATTGGTCGAGTGTTGATCAACACCCACTGAGCTAGACATCTCCCTCATAGATGTCTCAACAGCATAACCTTGGATGCTGCCTGTTGCCACTTCTTCCCCAGCCAAATCGGTTCCTATCAGGACATCCACTATCTCACACACTGGTCCCCTCTCCTTTGGCGTCATGCCTGGACTTCTCACTAAGGCCACACGTGCTTTACTCTCGTGAGCCAACCTCACTCTACAATCGTGTGCCACGTGTCCCATTCCTAAACATCGAAAGCATCTGACATTCCTGTGCGATCGTCTCACACCTCGTCGCTCATCTCTATTCCATCCATTCCCTTGGACTCGACAACCACAACTCCTTTGTCCTCTCTCAAAACACCTGTAGCATGTGACATTCCTCTCTCTCTCGCTCTCTCTATCCTTCTCTCTCTCTATCTTTCTCCGCCTCTCCTCTCTGAACATCTCCCTCTGTTTTTCAATCAATCTGTACACTTTCTCCTTTTCCTCTCTGTCCGCAGCCTCCCTGGCTTTCTCAGCAGCTTCTATTCTCATCAACTCCAGATCTCTCTTCCACTTCTCCTCTCTCTCTTTTCTGTCTCGTTTCAAACTTCAACCTCCGTGCAGCTAATTCCAATTCTCGCCGTCTCAACAATACAGCTCTCTCTTTCTCATGGAACACGTACTGCATGTGCTCAGATAGTACTATTTGGATATCAGCCTTACAGGCATTCTCTGGAACTGCAAGCCCACAATTTTGAACAATATCCTTTAAATCATTCTTGCTAGCCTTCACAATTCCTTTAAAAAGGTGACTCTCTTCACTAGATAATTTAGCCATGACTACACAAGGTCAAAATACTCTACCAAAAATCAAACACAAAGGTTCCCCAAAAGGTCAGTGTCCAACAATCATCAAAAAGGGTAAAAGAATCAATTTGCATGAGTTAAAACAGTCAATCTAACTCATTCACATGCACGTAATGGAAAGCATGCTTTCAACACATCCTAAGCTGTCTCAGTTGCTATGGTAAACAGAGTAGCGTCCCTTGAATCTTCACTCGCAGATTTCAACCACAATATGTTTGTGCGAGGTCTATGCACTTTCTTGTTTTAAGAAACCAGGTTATCATAAAATTAATTCATTCAAACACCAGTACAACAAATGATCTGTCACTTCTACTCAGAATTTCTCAAAAAGAAATCACATCACGTCAATCGTAGACACTGACAATGGCTTTTAACCAACTCAATTTGTCATGAATTCATTTCGACATTTTTGCTTCTTTTCATGAAACAAAAATAATCTCGGACGATGCCCCCAAATGTGACGTTTCTCCTCTCTTGTGTTTATTAAGAACACAGGCTCGACGCTATATGCACTGTCTAGGGGTTCTTGCTTGGGGAGGAGGAACGCACAATTAAAAGTAAATCAAAATATCTGTCATGCACATGCAAAGGAACAGGAGGACAACGGGTTTGTCAATTAAAGAAAATGATTTAATATTCAGAAAACAGATAATCATGTGGGTAATCGCCCCTTTCAAGTCTAATCAATGTATCATGAGAACCAAATGTTTCTTTCCTGCCCAATACGACTTCTGGCAGCGGGTAACGGATTAGTGTTTTATATTAGGTTAAACCAGAGTTCAGTCTTTAAAGTCAGACAGAATTCATGAGTACTCACGAGATTTTTAGTGGATGATTCCAACGACGAATTTCTAATGTGATTCTAGTGGACTCACAGTTCACTTATTTCACGTTCTCGACCGAGAACAAAGGCCATTAATTATTGCTTCTTCGCGTTCCTTTGCGAAGAGCAATGACACATGGAAACACCACAGCAGACGAAAACTTTTGGCGGTGGGAGCAAGCAGCTTGTGGGAGAGGCTGCAGCTTTTCTCCAGCAACAGGCGTGCGGGAGAGGGAAGCAGACGACGCTTCCAGCAGTGACCAGCTTCTTCGAGCACACAGCAGGAGAGGGGAAGAGCGCGGTGGGTGGATCCACTGCGTGTAGATGGAGTGGGCGCGTGGAGGGGAACCCGCTCTTGTTTTACGTGCCTTTTTCGCTATCTCTCTCCAAGACACGGAGTCGCTCGCTTGTTTCAGGCGTCGTTGCCTCAGCGGACTTTCAGCAGACTGGCGTTTTGGTAGACAACAATTAGTTTTAAGAAAAACTGAAAACATCACTGCGCATGCGTCCCATGGGCACGTCACGTGCAGGGGTTGGGCCCAAAGAGGAAAAGGAACACCCAGGATACAGAGTTAAAAGACTGGTCAAGCCAATTAGTTACGTCTTATCATGTCTGAGGGAGTTATGGGTCTGGAAAACGATAGCCTCTGGTCCTTGTATTGTGGAAAACCCGAGAGACGACACATAAACTGTCTGATACACTGGCTCACCCGCCTTATCTCTCCTTTTGGACTAAGAAACCCGAGGGACATCACTTACACCTTTCTGGTTCACGGAGGGCAGACCTCCAAGCTACAAGACTTCAGTCTTAAAACATTCAATGAAATTATTTTAATGATAAAAGGGGGAAAGAGGGATCCGTCACACTCACCCACCCTTCAACAAGAAATTTTCTTAGCAATTTCTATCAGACATTGTACTTTACACAGTATGGGAAAATAGGGCGCCTAGTCGACATTTTGAACCGCCCAGACAATGAGAACAACGATCCACTCATCAGACATCACGTATGCGTCTACCTCGCCCTGCTAATGGCTCTAGCAGCTCACCGCCAACTCGACCGCGTTTTCAAACACGCATTGGGAATATAACACAAGGTAGATATGTTACAAAACTACACAAAAATAAAAACAGGGGCTGGAACCGCCACAATGGGCAAATGATGTTGGTGCCCACATTTATAAAGACAGTCAGAGGCTGTGGAGCGAGTCCAGCGCAGGGCTGGCTACCAAGTTGTTGAGTGAATGTCGGCAACAGATGTCTTACAGCGAGCGCGTAGAGTATTTGAATCTGCACTCACTAAAAGGAAGAAGGATTCGTGGTGACTGCACCGACTACTAAAGTTTTCAAAAACTAACTGGACAAGGATCCTACATTCATATCGTTATCTAGAAGCTATGATGAGCGACACTGTCGCAATAGGAAAATTGCGCTAAGAGTTTATGTTATAGGCCCTATAACGCAACACATTACGATGGGGCGTTCAAAAGGCTTCACGGCGTACATCTAGCCTCTCAACTACTACTACTACTACTACTACTACTACTACTACTACTACTACTACTACTACTACTACTACTACTACTACTACTACTACATACCCAGTAGAAAGAAAGGGAAAGGATACAAAAAGTTCATCGAAGGATTTGTGCATGACATCGAAGGTAAAACAGGGGCGGGTTTCAAAATATGTAGTCGATCTTGGTCGCAAGATCTTGCTTCTCAGTAAGAGCTAGCTAAAAAAGAAACTACCCAACGTGACGAAGTAATGCGCATGCGTAGACGTCACGACAAGAGGTGAACTAGCCACATTTCAATGGCCGACGTGTTGCCGGTTCATTCAGAAAACGCTCTATTTCGAGATACTAGCAACCCATCCAAAGAAAATATAAGCCATGCACAGCATTAATTTATCAAAGGTGTATGTTGAATGCATTAACAGATCGTGAAACCTCCTACAGTTTACACATCGAATGCAGGTCAACGCATCCACGCCGAACTTAAGTCTCGAATCTTAAAAGCTAGGCACCTCTCAAGCTGCCTCGCTCAATCTACGCTCGTCTTCGATTGGCTCGCTAGCAAGCAAAGAATGAAACTGCCCATTCGGCGAGATCTACGTAGATCTACCGAGATCTTCGCATTTTGAAACCCGCCCCAGGTTACCCTTCTCTCTTCACTCTTGTAGATCTAGATCTCGTAGTGTTGATCACTATGACCGGTGTTTCTTGAAATAAGATCAGTAAGCCTATATGTTAATTTATTACGCTAATATAACCATGGGCTGTCTTTGCAGATAGTTTGTTATATCTGATCATATACTTAATTTTGAGTCAAAACTACGAAATAAGCAACTACTGCCAGCTGGGCTTGCATCGTCTGCCATGCCGACATCAACATGTCCAGTGTAATCCATTGGCTGATTTATATTTTTGGACCAATCACAATAGGTTTCTCATGAATAGAGGTTGTTACTACGTTAGGTCGTGCAAAGTGATCGAATGCTCTTGTTTCCTGGTGTAAACATTGCAGTTTCCCAGCTATAAACAAGAAAAACAACATCACTTGCCCATATTTCAACATTTCCATGCGAGAATGGAGGCACACGAAGGAGATTTCCACTCCATGTACTGGTACTGGTGCTGGCCATAGAAGACTCCCATATTTTTGCAAAGTCCGTCTCGTTTTGAAAACCGGAAGTATCTCGCGTGAATAATTTCCATAGGGTCGTTATTCGGTACACCTAGCTCCCCCCCCCCCCCCCCCCCCGCTTTCACGTTTCGATTGAGTACTGAACCCCCCCCCCCCCCCCCCCCCCCCCCGCTATCACGTTTCGGTTGAGCCCTTTAAGGGCTCAGTAACACCTGAAATTTAAAAAAAAAATCACTTATTTTTGTTTTACTTAGTCTTTGAGTGTTTTATGTAGCAAAATGAATATATTTTCACACACAGTCTTCCTTTTTTTAAAATAAATATAAACTTTTGAAATATATTTTTTTTAGTGAGGGGGGTCTGAACGCTACAGACGCCATTTTCTCCCCCAACTGTCGATTTCCAGGCTGAGAGCATTCGCACAAAAATAATAAGCTACTCCCTATTCAAGGGACATAATGTATGCTCCCTGCAAACAACCACTTCCGAAGAAGAACTGGTTGCAGAGGAGGGAGTTCCTTACTTGGCAGGTGGATATTAAACAAGCAGAGGCCAGCCACTGTGAGTAGATTTGTGTTTTTTGCCCGTCACCATGGATTTTGACGGCCACTTTTTTGTCCGAAAAATACACTATTCGACCGCTTTGGACAGCATAACTTTTTTGTTTTTTAAGATATTGACCTAAAACTTTGCGTGTATTCTACTTACACATAGGGCCGGCTTGTGATCCTCAATTTTAAGTCTGTGTTCTCTACTTTTTTAATTAGAGGGATGTGCATCAATTGATTTTTTGTTAAAAAAAGTGTCGGACCGGCCCCATCACTAAATTGATAAAATTACCCAGCAGCAACTGTATTTGAGGTTCACAAGCCAGATACAAGTCTTGTCTGTAGATTTGCAGAGTTTTTTTTCTGTTCAGTTGACTGTGTGTGAAGATATGTTTTCCAACATGACCTTACCGTTCATTCGGCGCATTCCGTTTAATTTTTAATTTAATTAATTTATCATATCTTTGCAAACATTTTATTGCTTAAAACTGTATATAATACAGAAGTACAACTAATAACCTTTCCATAGGCCAAGTTTGAACACAATCCTTCAGTATTTAGCTGTTGTGGTAGTGGATACAAAACTTACCCCCGGTTTAGGTGTAACTGTGCCCTTAATACCCCACCCCCCCGCTCTTAAAAAAGTTTGGAAACCCCCCCAAAAAATGAACTGATCCGCGCCTGCTTTACAAAGCCGAATCTTCCAGAATCTGGCCATTTGTAAATGTCATTCTACAATCATTTTGTGATGGTTGCATTTGAATCTTTAGGCGTAATGTCGTGGATGACATTTGAACATAATTATCCTTTGACTGTTTCTCTTTTCAGTGTTGTTGTTTGATGATGGCAACGTTGTTGCAGTTTGTGAGGACAAAGAAGTAGGCCTATTGCTAGTGGTTTTTTTGTATGTGCACATTAACGTCAAAATTCGAAAAACCAACGGATATACAGCATGTTGTAGATTTTAAGGGTAGTCTGCAGTACCCAAAGCCATGTTGTGGTATTTACAAACCGACAATCTACAAGTACATACAGCTCTTACATCCATAACCATCCGAAGATATGTGGTCCGGAGAGACTGAAAATGGCGGGTTTGGGATGAAGAGAGCATCGGCTGACATTTCTGGAAATTTTTTCATTTCCTATCCTTTTGTTCTGCATTTCTTGCATTTTGGTCACACAGCCTGCTTGAATCGCTTGTGCTTGTGCTGTCATTACTTTTTTTCCCTCATAAGTTATGCTTGAGTATTGTGCGCTGATTTTAGCAAACTCTCTCTCTCTCTCTCTCTCTCTCTCTCTCTCTCTCTCTCTCTCTCTCTCTCTCTCTCTCTCTCTCTCTCTCTCTCTCTCTCTCCCTCCAAGTTTATTTGCAATGTCGTCAAACGCTCAAAATCTTGCTGTCAGAGCATGAAAGACGTTCACTACACTTCAAATTGCCAATTTAAACATTCAGTGTTACATCAGAAACAACCTTGATGTGGATGGATCCTTGTTTGCAAAAACCTCCCACAAGACACACTTCCAATTTAATCAAGCAAAACCCCTTCTGTTTCAGATTCCTCAATCAAAAATACTGCACAAGTTCAGCTGTTCCTCTTGATAAATCGCCGCCCACATTCGTCTCTAACTGAAATTAACTACACTGGGTTGTATTGTTAATGATATGTATTGAACATTAGTTGTGACGTAGACAGAACTACTTGGAGACGAGTATGGTCTTTGACGAGAGTTCGTGACCGGGGAATTATCTCCCTTACTGAATATAAAAACGAAAGTGAAAGTAAGCAGATACTCTCACAAACGTCTCACAAAGGGATAAGGCTTTTAGCCGAGGCCAAAGTCCAGGTAAGCATTCAGGCAACAAGGAAAGCTGATGTTTCTCATATCGTTGTAGTGTTCTTACATTGCGCTGAAGCTTCAATCAGAAGCTGTGGAGCGCATAAGTACGTTTCATTCCACATTATGTACAGCGCAGTGAACGGACGAGTAGATGGTGTGGATTTGTCTAGATGGATGCTCGAACTTTCAATGAAGTAGTCGAACGAGTCTCGGTGTCTGCAAAGATCCTATATACACGTACTATAGGTCTTTGGTGTCTGTGCATGAGGATGACATCCAGTGTGTTTTGCATAAATGTACATACTCATTTGCTTGATCGAGCACGACAAGTCTGGCGCCCAAAAGTATCATGCACACAGTTTGCATGAGCAGGAGCACGTGCGTGCGTGAGTGTGGGTGTGCGCGCGCACGCATGCGTGTGTGTGCATGCATGTGTGAATGCGTGTGTATAGGCCTACTGTATGTAAGCGTGCGTATGTGCCCGTGCGTGCATGTGTGTATGTGAGCGTGTGTGTGTGTGTGCACGTGCGTGCGTGTATGTGTGCTTGCATGTGCGTGTGTGTGTATGTATTAGTGTGTGTGAGTGCGTGTGTGTGTGTGCTTGCATGTGCGTGTGTGTATGTATTAGTGTGTGTGAGTGCGTGTGTGTGTGTGTGTGTGTGTGTTTGTGAATGCGTGCGTGCGTGCGTGTGTATGTGTGTGTGTGTGTGCACGCGCTTGCTTGTGTGTATGTGTGCGTGCGAGTGTGTGTATGTGTGTGTATTTGTATGTGTGACTGCGTGTGTGTGTGTTTGTGAATGCGTGCGTGCGTGCGTGTGCGTGCATGTGTATGTATATGTATGTATGTGTGAGTGCGTGTGTGCGTGAATGTGTGCGTGCGTGCATGTGTGTGTGTGAAAGCTGGGTGGGTGATTGATAGTAGAGGTGGTGGTGGTGGTGGTGATGTGTGTTTGCGTGACATCGTGCATATCATGGAGAGAAACGCGCCAAAGAACAGCCCACAGATCGAGAGGCACTGGTGTCACACTGGGTGTGGGTAAAGTAGCCGTGGAAAAGGCTCATTGTTTTGTTTTGGCCACTTCCCTCCTACTGGCAGCGTCAGCCCTCAGCCTACAAGCTTAGCATAGGGCAGGCAGCCGCACCAGCTGGAAATGCGTGCGCCGACTTTATGTGATTACTACACGCTCTATTTCGGACTCCCATTCATTTTGACGTAGGCAATGGGCTGTGAGACCTTATGTTAAAACTGATCATTTGCAAACCTTCAGTCTTCAATGAACAACATGAAACAATGTCCTTATGGGACATTCTCACTTCTGAAACGGAAATACAGCCCAAGTTTTGTCCCTTTACGTCCCCTAGTTCCGGTAGACTGGTAAAAATAGAAGCTCATGGGATAATCGCTAGATCGTGGCAAAAGAATGACATTAAAGCATGCAAAAAGATTAATTAGATTAAAAACTAATCGAAAATAGTCACATTAGACTGTTTTAACGTATACTTTCTGCACAAAACCCACAGAAGATAAGTTAACAAACCTCATTGTACGTAGTTATAGCTGGCTAGCAGACGTACGCGATCGAACCATAGTCACTACGCTAGCAGACGATCGAGCTAGTGTGATATAATGTTTCATGTAAAGCTCGAATGAGTAGCAACAGATAACTGTTTAGTTCTGGCTTGAATTGACAATTTCGTTTCCCGGCCTGGTCTGGCGAGGACTTAAAATTCACTATCAGTATCATCCAGTCGATCAACTTGCGCGCACTCGTTTCGGCGTAATGTAGGTACGTGTGAGAAAAAATGAAACGTAAATAAATTGAATGAAATGTAGTTCATTGAAAAGAGAATAAAAAGACCATTCCAATGGTATAAGTATGAAAACTGTGGGTCAATTTGCTCAAAAGTTATGAATTTTTAATTGAATAAAATCCGGCCCTTCGTTTTACTATAAAGACAGTAGAAAACTTGTGACCAGATTACATGCACTGAACAACAAAAACCTTCATAACTTTTTTAATTTCAAAGCTAGAAGAAAACCAATGATATATCTGGAATCCTTATGATTAGAGCTATTGATTAATAGGATAAAAGAAAAGTGACAGATAAATTTTAACTTAATTAATTAATTCTTCTTCTTCTTGTCGATCGCTAAATTAATTAAGAACAAATCCGAGGTCGCGGTCTGGGTCACGTGACCACATGTGGTCGATCGGGCATATTGAAAACCAAATAACACACTAAAACCTAAAATAAACGCACTAAACTGCTTTTAAAAGCATTCAAAATGATAATAGAATAACAAATAATCATTAGAAGCAGTATAAACGAGTCCACTAGGTTAGACGAAGATTCTCAGAAAAGCACTAGCCGTGAATAGGTGAGTAGGTCTACCATTCCACAGCGCGATCTGAAAACCAGTGACTACGTTGGAATGAGCAAAACCCCCTTTGGTAACTATTAAAAAAATAAAAAATCATTGAGATAGACTCGAAAATGATTTATCTACATGCGAATAGCAAAATTAAGATACCGAATACTCGCGTTTGATATAAAAACGGCGTTTGAAGATGAACCAAAACTTTAAAATTAGCGTAGCTCAGCTCACAGACGTCGCACGAAGATGAAACTTGTGTGTAGATGCAGGGGAAAACGTGAACTAAGTCATAAAAACGCAGTCTTTGTGCTAAATAAAAACGCGGTTTGAAGAAAGTGAACAAGAGAGGGATCGCTGTGCGCGCGTGCACAGAATCCGACACAGTTTTTGCGGCGCAGCGGAGAGCTGATTCGTGACGTCACGCACACGTACCTACGTAATGTAGGCCTATAACTTCACGTAGTTCGGCTTGTGGAGATGATATTATTAACCGTAGATTTTAGTTGTGCGGGGTAGACCACCCGCCAAAAATTTTGAATAGTGCTTTTGATATCAATGTTTAGTAATTATTGTCGGATCAGATCAAAGATCCTATATACACTAAGATGACTCACTCCGATACTTTGAGCGAGGTTTCTTTGAGAGTTACCTCCCCCTATTCGCATGCTACTTCTGAGCGCTGCGTTGACAACATTGCATGTGTGCGTGCGTGTGGTGTGTGAAAGGAATAAAGTTTGGTGTGAATTATAATGTACAAGGTATGTATAGGTTTTCTGGATGTTTGTTGAAACCATGCATGTTAATTTTATTACTCTTTTGGTTTTAGACGGTAAATTTCTGTCTATGTACATAACGTAGCTGGGCTCTCTCTCTCTCTCTCTCTCTCTCTCTCTCTCTCTCTCTCTCTCTCTCTCTCTCTCTCTCTCTCTCTCTCTCTCTCTCTCATTCCACCCTTATCTGTTTACTATTGTCTTCCTGTCTGGACCTGACCCTAACTTATGTCTCTCAGCATCGTTGTTTTCTCTCACGCTGTCGTGGCGCCACTCTTCCGCTGGGCCAAGTACGGTTATTGTTTTTTTCCTGACACTGTTGACCCCATCTGCCCACTGTAATGGACGGAGGGAGAAAGAATACCAGAACCCAATAATAGAGACGATCATACAGACGACAGTCTAGGGATGGAGAGGGATAGGGGAGAGTGGTGATGCATGCGATGGGAGAGAGACGACGACGATCCCGTCTTAGGAACACCATATGTGTGATGTGACATAAAAAGGCGAGTCAGTTTTGACGACGTTAAGCCCAGCTCCCCATGGAGAACAGCGAAGTCTAATTTCTTGTGTTTTGGGCTGCACTGCAAGTTCAGAAAAATGAAGCGGCAAAGGTCAAGGAGCGGGGGTGGTTTCTACTCTGCGATTGCGTGCTCCAATGCCAGATACAAATACGACTGCCGTGGGATTTCGTTTTTCCACTTCCCCCGAGAAGAGGAAAGATGCCAAAAATGGGTCCAGAATACAAGACGTCAAGACTTAATAGGGAAAAGTGCCATTCAACTGCGTTCTGGTGGCTATTTGCTGTGCAGTAACCATTTTGAATCACATCAATTCCTGCGTCCGGCTGAGAAGGACAGACTATAGTTTGGAATGCCATTTCTACCATTTTTGAGGTACCAAATCCCCCGCCCAGAGTTTCACAAAAGCGATCGTATCCACAGAAAAAACGAAATTCCGTTCATGACTTGAGCTTTGGGGAAAAAGAACAAAATGCAGAACCACATTCTCCTGACAGTGACTTAAATCAGTCCTGTGCTGATCTTCCACCCGATGCTCCCACCACCAGTTCATCCCAGAAGGAAAAGAAATTGGACAAGTTGGACAAGAAGCTACGTGTGTGGATCATGCACGGAGAAGATGACTGGACTGTACACAGGGAGCAACAACGAGCTATTCATTCTGCGGAAAGAATTTAATGATGCCGAAGAAGGTGGGCTCACTGTACCAGGTGCAGATCTTGTACAAGCAGTTGAAAAGTTGGAGGCGATTCACAAGAAAAACATCGAGAGAGTACTGCATTCCGACGGAGTGAAAACCCGCCTCGTCTCCCTACTTGAAAAGGAACTCGATTCACCATCGCTCGAGTGCCCACAGAGAATGTGCAACCTCAAGACTTCCATAATCAGCACTTTCCTCACAGTGCGAATTAACTCTACACTGAAAGACTGCACTGCATCGTTTTCACAGAAGTGCTTGAAAAGAAACAGAAAAATCATCAAACTTTGCCACCTGTAACTTTCCCTGCACTCTGGCCCCAAGGCAGAAAACTTGTGCGATGAAAACATGACTGGAAAGATTTAAACTGTAAATATGCGATCCAGAGAAAGACTGGACTGTTGCTTTTTCAATAGCAAACTCATGTTCCTCTCATCAAAGACCTATATATATAGGAATCTTTGCTCACACGGAGCCACGCTTCAACATTGACTGAAAATATTCGACAATTCGTTCGATCTCTGCTGACTCGTGTGAGCCTCGTCATGCACCTCGCTGCAATCTCTGCTGGACAATGGACTTTATCCACATATCGAGGCTCTGGGAGTTACTTCCCTTGTTTTCCAGACCAGATTACCGCGAATCTTTCATAATGCTGACTACCAAGAGCTGTGCTTGGGGACTATGTAAAACGGATAATAGATACCCTGAACGCTGTGTTGGCGTCAAATTCATTCCATTTGTGAAACCAGGAAAGAATATGTACCATCTAGATCGTTGCCTTCACTGAATAAAAGCCTGGAATCGCCCAGCTGACCAGTTGAACGTCAACACAATCACGCAGTACTCGTTCATTTGCAGCAAGGTAAGATCTCGCACGACGATTTGATTCAAGGCCTAGTGCAAATTTTTTTTATGGTCTGGTCTCAGTGTCACAGAAAATATGATGATTTAATCAATCACTGCTTTAAAAAATAAGTACGTTGCCCTATATTGCCCTATTTTGATCGACATTCTGAGTGAAATAGATCTATTTCGCTGTCCCGGCCGGCGAACTTGTTGCATGTCCGTACGACGTTGTCCTACTTCTGCAACTTAAACCCAGTGATATTTAATGCTCTCACCGATGTAGAAAATAAATGAGTTGCGCTCGATTTAACACATGCGCTACAGTGAATATGCGCAAGTGAAGGAACAGTGTAGCACACATTGATTTGCGTACCCGATTGATCACACGTGGAAGTAACGCTGAAAATGGTCGTTATCGGCAACATTTCCGGACACTGTACCTGAGGTACTCTGTACTCTGTCCGATCGGACAGAGTACCTCAGGTACAGTGTCCGGAAATGTTGCCGATAACGACCATTTCAGTGTAACGTGTTGTACGCGCTGGGTTATGTTAATGCCTTTTGTATTTGGTGTTAGCAATAAACACAACATAGAAGCTATAATTCTACACCCATGCAAAGCTGGATTCCTTATGAACAATTTTCAATGGAAACATTTTACAAAACTCCTTCAAAAATGAATTGAAAACAAAAATTTCACAGACTTACCAATGATAGCGTCCTTTCTGGGCAATGTCATGACAGGAAGTGACATCATAGGAAACATGTGACATCATCACGAAACAGGTAGTGACATCATAAAAAATACATTATGTCATCTGTGATCTCATCATCTGGGCAATGTCATGACAGGAAGTGACATCATAGGAAACATGTGACATCATCACGAAACAGGTAGTGACATCATAAAAAATACATTATGTCATCTGTGATCTCATCAGATTCCAAGTCTTGGTAACTGTTAGCAGAAACCATTGTGGGGTAGATTTCTGACACAAGCATTTTATGATGGAGAACCTTTTGACACTCCACAAACATCTAAAAACATTTTATAGACATACACATGATACAGTCTGGTGCCTACTGCTTGCAAAATTAGAATTTTAACAAAATCATTGGCACCTTCATAATAATTATATTGAGTTTAGTTTATTTTGGCACATATGCAGTGTCTCTAGCTGTGCCGCTTCTGTCTGGTCCTGTTATGAATTGGGCGCCTATGGAAATTATAATGAATTTACACTGGCGGCTGTGCCGCCTCTGTCTGGTCCTGTTATGAATTCAAAAAAATTGGGGTGGAGGGTACATTAGCCACAATTACAAAAATACTTGAACTAAAGTCCAAATGTGTATCACTGTATCAAGATCAAGGTCACAGGAGCTCTTCAAAGTTGGATTGTATACATATTTTGAAGTGACCTTGACCCTGAGCTATGGAAGATAACTGTTTCAAGTTTTAAAATTGTGTGGGGCACATGTTATGCTTTCATCATGAGACACATTTGGTCACATATCATCAAGGTCAAGGTCACTTTGACCCTTATGAAATGTTACCAAAATGGGGTAGTGAACCACTAAAAGTGACCATATCTCATGGTAGAAAGTGCCAATAAGCACCATTGTACTTCCTATGTCTTGAATTGACAGCTTTGTGTTGCATGACCTAGGATGACCTTGACCTTGGGTCAAGGTCACATGTATTTTGGTAGGGAAAATGTGTAAAGCAGTTCTTAGTGTATGATGTCATTGCTAGGTTTAGTTGTTTGACCTTGACCTTGAAGGTCACTGAATGTCAAGGTCAAGGTCAAGCATGTGAGTCGTATGGGCTTTGCCCTTCTTGTTTCACTGAGAAATCACAATTAGACGTTTTTCTGGTCAAGAACGCGGCTTGCTGAAGGCTCTTTCAGTATTTGAATGACCATTTGCGAACATAATTAACTTAAGTAAACATGCAAACTGTCAAATTCTTCAATCCTTTCACTGAGAAATCACATTTAGACGTTTTTCTGATCAATAAAGTGGCTTGCTGAAGGCTCTTTCATTACGTGAATGCCCATTTGCGAACAGAATTAACTTAAGTAAACATGCAAACTGTCAAATTCTTCAATCCCTTCACTGAGAAATCACATTTAGACGTCTTTCTGGTCAATAACGTGCCGTGCAGAAAGCTCTTTCATGGCATGAATGACCATTTGCGAACAGAATCAACTCAAGTAATCATGCAAACTGTCGGTTTGTACTCTCTCGTCTCTGAGAAATCACGATCGTGTCTTCAGGGGGATTGTCAACGATGTCCATGAACTGTAACTCTGCAGTCGTGAGCTCCACCTGCCGCTGTTTCCCAATTCTATGAACAAGCCAGGACAAACGTTCACAAGGAAGGTTTTCATTTATTGATTCTGATGAAACTTACATAACACAACAAAAAATAGCACAGTTTGTAACAAAACAACAAGGCGCCTATGGCATCTAATCCGATACGGATATTTCAGGCGAAATACAGAGAAACTAATCAAGCTGCCTACTTACAGAAAAAGAAGATCCCGATAGCTTGGCCATTTCCCCGACACTAATGTTTGTCCGAAATTCTCGAAATTCTGTCCAATTATTCGTATTGTTTGTCAGTCACTGTCACCTTAATCACCGCCAGTGGTCTACTTTCGCTGCTGATCGCGAGGCCTGGAGACATAACATCCACCAGACTATCTCCTTCGAAAACAACAACAGGGCATCCTTGAAGACCAAAGAAGTGAGAGGAAGAACCTTGAAATCCCAGCACTCAACCCAGACCAGACCTACATCTGCATCCCCTGCGGTCGGACCTGTCAGTCCCGTATTGGACCTGTCAGACACCAGTGAGCCTGCAACCGTCGTGGGCCATGCCCTTGCTACATCTTCGCTCGTGAAGCCAAGCCATGATAGTCAGTTTCCGATAGTCGACGAGCCGCCCATTGAGGCAGGTGACTTAATGTGATTCCTTATCAGAACAGAACTGAACAGAGCAGTTTATTTGTGTAAGTCATTAGCTCGTTACAAAGGGGAAAGTAAGAACAAGAGCGTTACATTTCAGCAAATCCGCTCTTGAAATGTATTTAATTAAGAAACTGGTTCATGGAGCACTCTCTTTTCTCCTGAGGTTTTGTGCTTTAAATATGAACCAAGCTAACACACGACACTTCCTTTGGGTGTTCATCATCATAACATGGGAGAATTTAACAGTAGGCTACATTTCCCTTTCACATCTCACAAATTTGGTCTGAAACGGTCATACCTCGGGCATTCAAACAGGGGTTGTAAGTAGGTCAGCGCTCTACGTTTTAGGATACTCTACGGTCTAGGATATGACAATAGCCCTCTGCTCCCCGACCAGGGGGGGGGGGGGGGGGGGGGGGGGGGGGTTCCGGGGTTTCCGGAACCACACCCCCCCCCCCCCAAACAGAAAAATAAAAAATTAAAAAATTTAAAAAATAAAAATATATATTTTTCTTCAGTAACAAAATCTGCTGCCTGAAAGTGGTAATGATCATGATTATAATGCGCCAGAATGAACCATTTTGCAGTTACAACACACCCACACCCCCCACCCCACCCCGCTCTCTCTCTTTCTCTCTCTCTCTCTCTCTCTCTCTCTCTCTCTCTCTCTCTCTCTCTCTCTCTCTCTCTCTCTC
>JAWQFJ010001978.1:117500-120028 GCA_034096865.1 Theodoxus fluviatilis | reverse complement strand
TAGTTTATTAAGTTCCCATTTCACAAGGAGGTAGCTGGGAGGAATGTTGGACAGTGGTCGAAGCTATCGACTGCAGACTGGATATGGGTGTTGAACATGAGTAATTTGGTTTTTTAAAACTTTTCCCATCTCACGCGCCCCTGGGATTGAACCACGACACAGCGCCTCACTGCAAAGTCCAACGCCTTAGCATAATGGACCATCTACACCTCCTAAAAAAGAGGCTATCAACAGTCCAGCAGAGGCTTCGGGTTGGCTTTGAACTCATGAGGGCACAAGGGGAGAGCACTGGGATGGGAGCTGCCCGGATCTTTTGATAAGAGTCAACGCTGTTCTCCCATTAATTAAAAGCACGTGTCAGCATGCTAGACGACGACACTTGGAAACTTTCTTGCATCAACATACGCGTAGTTGTGGATGAATGATTTGTGGAGTAGCTGGAACGAAACTCTCAGGATCAGCAATCTACACTCCGTATACCTACATGTATTTTGAGTCGTAGCTCACCATCATCTAAATGGCGATAATACATCTAACAAAACGGGGGGGGGGGGGGGGGGGGGGTGGCGGGCGGATGACCTAGCTATGAAGCAGATGCCAGACAAGAGCCTTCAGCGCCGAGAAGGAGATCTGCCACCAGTATAGCGTGCACTCTACTTGCGGCCCAACACCTCTCGGATCCCCCCCGCCTGACCTTCGGGTCTGGGAAGGCAGACATGCCGAGACGTCCTCCCCCATCGGGAGGGCAGGGTAATGAAGGCTAGAGTAAATGTTATTCCAGCAACCGACTTTCGCGGACTGGTGTGACTGTGGTGGATCTCACCAGGTGACTTTTAGGGATTACCATCGGCTTGCAGTGAATGAAAAACCCAGAGCTTTGGTCCCTGCCCGCCTGACGTTCCAGACCTGAGCTTGGATGAGGAAGTCTTGCCCGAGGTGGCAGTTTTGGGCAGCAAGGGTGTGCGAAAAATCCGCGGCTTTCCCCGGAAACGTGGCGAATGAGAAAACTCATTTGCGAAGGAGCGAGGAAGAGACGAAAGCAACTGCGGCGCGTTGCTTACGCGAGAAACCTTGCAAGATCTTGCAAGGAATAGGCCGGTGTCAACATGTGTCAACACGATGAAAGCAGATGTGAAGGCAGCAAAATGTTTGACACATGTTGACACCGGCCTATTAGTTACCAACTTGGTCGGCGAAGCAACGCGCCCTTGCAATCTGACACGTTGAAATGGGACGGTGGGGTACACCTCGTGCGGATCAGGTCACCAAAAGTAGGGGAAAAACACCCAGTGTGGGGGTGGTTTTGAATCGTTGAAATTAAATCTTCAATTTACCTTCTTTTTGTTCGTACTTCACTGACAAAAGGAGAAGCCTTTACTTCCTTATTTTCGCGTCATTGCGGTCACAGTTTTCAGAAAGAGACACCTGTCTTATTGACAAAGGTATCGGAGTAATGGACAATATTTCCAAAGCGAAAGATTACGTCACATGTTTTGCATGCATTTTGAGGCTCTAAGAGGTAATCGCGAATGACTGCATTAAACATCGTAACCGACGTCATCGATATGTCTGTATTTGATCCAATCTGATTAGTTGGTCACTTCTGCTATCATGCTTTCTGTTGGTCCTTTGTAGTGTCTCGATGTAAAACTCTGGAACACGTTTGCATCATCACCAACAGGCAGCGCTCTGCGACTAACAGTGAATAAAAGTGAGACAGTTTGGAAACAAAGTGTCAGTCACAGAGTGCACAGCTGTGTGTCCGTCAAAGAGATCACGTTCAGTTATACAAGGCAAAACCATGCAAGATACAGTTAGGAAAGGCACAGTGAAATATTGCAACCTAAGAGAATGTGAGATAACGTGAAGTTCATCTAAGGTAAGGCAAAGAAAGGCAAGATCAGGCAAGGTAAAGTAAGGAAAGGGAATGATAAAGGAAAGGAACAGGAGGGGTTGGGAATGGAGGGTCGGTGTGTCAGAGTTAGAATGGCAACATGGCCGTGGCCTAATATCTTGCAGTGCCCACAATTTGAAAAGTAAGCTTCACCTCTACAATGGTGACGTCATGTTTACCATCATTACCGCATAGCTCACTGCCATGATGACGTGTATTGGCAGAGACTTATTCATCAAACATTTTAACTCTTTCATTTCACTCACAGGATGTAATGTCCAAGTCCGTGTGTGCACACATGCATTTACTCACGTGCACGAGCACGCACGGAGGTGCAGGCAAACTTTGACATACATGCATGTGCAGACTCACGCTCACAGTTTTCTCACACGAAGACTGCACACATGCATGCATACCGCACGACCTGCGCATACCGACACTCGCACGCAAATGCTGGCTTGCGTTCTGGGACATATGCGAAACTGACACTGCATGGAGTCTGCATTTCACAATGCTCGTTCGTGTTTGTCGACAGAGAGGCGTGAACACTGTCCCCATTCCTGCATAGCACCGGGCCAGTGGTACAGGCGGACTTAGCGGGGCTGCACCAGGAAGCACACTTACAGAGACAGGG
>JAWQFJ010001978.1:110000-112500 GCA_034096865.1 Theodoxus fluviatilis | reverse complement strand
GGGTGGGAAGAGATACATGTACACAGAGAAAGGGTGGGAAGAGATACAGGTACGCAGAGAAAGGGTGGGAAGAGACACAGGTACACAGAGAAAGGGTGGGAAGAGATACAGGTACGCAGAGAAAGGGTGGGAAGAGACACAGGTACACAGAGAAAGGGTGGGAAGAGATACAGGTGCGCAGAGAAAGGGAGGAAAGAGATACAGGTACGCAGAGAAAGGGTGGGAAGAGACACTTACAGCTACTCACTCACACAACTTACCTGCGGGAAACGCTGCGCTGCCACCCGGGACAACGGAAGATCCCGCTCCGCTTTATACGTCAGCGTTACGTCAACACTCGAAAATGACGTCACCAAGGTGGAGAAGCCCTCTGGGGATCGTGCCACTGTGATTGGGCGCCAGTCTCAGCATTTGCATATCGTGTCCCCGGTCCGTGGCCACGCCGATCTTCTGCCTTTAATGATGTGGATTGCATCCGCTGAGTTTCCTTGCAAATGTTGATCCACTTTTCTGTTTAAACAAGCGGTTCACTCATTGAATGAAGTTTTCCCTTACGTTCTGCAGCTTTTTTTGTGTTGAGTGAAGGCGGCGAAATCGCAATTACCGTGTAAAAGCAGAAGATAATGGGAAGATCATGTCTTGTTAACGAAGACACTTACGCTAGCTGACGAATCATGACAGCGACTTTGCACTTTTAACAAGGGGTGACCAGAGCGCGAGCACTTTTAGCAGCACGACACAGCGTACGTACGTAGTCGAAAAGAGATAATGAGAAGTAAATGAAGAAATTGCCGGTGCCTCTTTGTTTCCACTGCGCCTTCATTGCAAACAGGGAATGTTTATCCCCCCAGACACAGGCGACAGGAATTGTGCGACGAGTAAACAATAGTCAACGCTTATGAAGCATGCGCTATTGAATAGTTTTTATCATTGTCCTCGTCCAGTCTGTTCTGGCGCAAAATCTTTCAGTGGAACGACAGGACATTCAAAGACAGCGGAGCTCTGTGTCCGAGTGGTCAGCGCGTTGACCTGCAGTCGCTCGCGCCTAGTGGGCACGGCGTTCGAAGCTGCGCGGACCTCAGAGTGGCATCACTGAGCAAGATGCATCGCTCACATTGCTTCTCCCCACTCAGGAGTAAAACGGGTATCTGTGAGGGCTGAGCTGGAGCTACAGGAAAAATAATCTACGCGCGTTCACTCGAGGCCTGGTTGTATCCTTCCTAGGTAGGCACGATGGTATTGCAGTGATAATAGGAGAGGCCCAATGACCAGGCGATAAGCGTGTGCGGTTTCAGCACACATGAATGGTTATAAGTCAAACAATAAAAAGGCATATGTGCCTCTACAGTGAGAGATGTAATAAACGAATACAATTAACAGCATTTCAGTTTTTTAAACCAGAGACCAGAGAGTGCAAACCTCCACCATGGATGCCACGTCCTCTCCTCCATGACACTTTCCTTCATTTTAGCGTCTGCTAGATGTCTCGGAGTGGGGAACGCATGCCAGGCGTCACCGAGAGTGTGACGTCATCAGCCACGTGATAGGTGGTACAAGTTATCTTCATGCTTGTCATTTCAAAACAAGATAACAGATAACTCCGAAATTGTATAGATTTTTCCATGGTTAAAACCCTGATCTTGCACCAAATTTATTCAGAATCTGTTGTGAACTGTTTGAGTTATTACGCAGAATAAATAACTAACTAACGCATCGAGGGTAAAACATAACTTTGTCTGAGGTAAAAGTGTAGTTGTAGCTCATAGTATACGCATAACTTCTGAATGCGGCCATTGACGCCACAACTCACTGTGACTGTGAGAGCTCCTGCGTTTATCAGTAGGATGCCATCTTTCTCCAGACACATGGACACCGTCATGGCAGGACAAACAGCTCCAGCACCGCGTCTGGAGTGGCTACGGATCCCACTCTTGCGTAACAGGCTCCACTGACAAACTCTGAGGGCAGAGGGGGAGTTGTCATCTCAGGCGCATTGCCTAGCCTTCCTAGCTGGCAAATAATAGGCCGGAGTCAACAAGTGTCAAACATTTGACTGCCTTTACATCTGCTATCATCACGCTGACTTATGTTGACACCGGCCTATTCCTCGCAAGATCTTGCAAGGTTCCTAGCGTAAGCAACACTCCGCTGCTCCCTCTGCCTCCGTCGTCCCCTCCTCTCCTAGCTGCCGGGGCCTTGTGACCTCAGCCCTTCTGGTGCCCCCCTTTGATAGCGGCAAATACTGCTGTCGTCATCTACAGGTGCCCAGGGGTACGCTGCATAGACTCGAGGAGAGCCGAGATCTCGCGAGAAATAGGCCGGCGTCAACAAGCGTCATTATGATAACAGGAATATAAGGGCAATCAAATGTTGACAACATGTTGACACCGCCCTATGCCTCGCGAGACGTCACGTCTATGCAAAGCGGGCCCAGCTGTGTATGACTCAGAGGACTATGACCTTGAGCTTTATCTCAAAAGCAAACAATGGCAGTATTTTC
>JAWQFJ010001978.1:95000-100000 GCA_034096865.1 Theodoxus fluviatilis | reverse complement strand
CTGTTGTGCTCCGAAACACGGAGTCAATGTTTCTGAAACTCACTGTCGGATTTGGCCCGATGTTCACGGCGCAATGAAGCGACAATGTTTCTTTGCTTGTCGTCGTGACGGGTTGGTCTTTTAGATCTACATGATGCTGCATGGCTATATGATACTGCACGGCTACATGATACTGCACGGCTACATGATACTGCACGGTTACATGATGCTGCACGGCAAAATGATGCTGCATGGCTACATGATACTGCACGGCTACATGATACTGCATGGCTACATGATACTGCATGGTTACATGATGCTGCATGGCTATATGATACTACATGGCTACATGCTGCTGCATGGCAATATGCTACTGCACGGCTACATGATACTGCACGGCTACATGATGCTGCATGCCTACATGGTACTACATGGCTATATGATACTGCACGGCTACATGATGCTGCATGGCTACATGATACTGCATGGCTATATGATACTGCCGGCTAATTGATGCTGCACGGCTACATGATGCTGCATGGCTACATGGTACTACATGGCTACATGATGCTGCACGGCTATATGATGCTGCATGGCTACATGATGCTGCATGGCTACATGATACTGCACGGCTACATGACGCTGCATGGCTACATGGTACTACATGGCTACATGATACTGCATGGCTACATGGTACTGCTTGGCTACATGGTGCTGCATGGCTACATGGTACTGCATGGCTGCATGGTACTGCATGGCTACATGATACCACATGGTTACATGATACCACATGGCTACATGATACTGCACGGCTACATGCTGCTGCATGGCTACATGATATTGCATGGCTACATGGTGCTGCATGACTATATGATACTGCACGGCTACATGATACTGCACGGCTACATGATGCTGCATGGCTACATGGTAATACATGGCTATATGATACTGCACGGCTACATGATGCTGCATGGCTACATGGTGCTGCATGACTATATGATACTGCACGGCTACATGATACTGCACGGCTATAAGATACTGCACGGCTACATGATGCTGCATGGCTACATGATACTGCATGGCTATATGATACTGCACGGCTACATGATGCTGCACGGCTACATGATGCTGCATGGCTACATGGTACTACATGGCTACCTGATGCTGCACAGCTATATGATGCTGCATGGCTACATGATGCTGCATGGCTACATGATACTGCACGGCTACATGATGCTGCATGGCTACATGGTACTACACGGCTACATGATACTGCATGGCTACATGATACTGCATGGCTACATGGTGCTGCATGGCTACATGATACTGCATGGCTGCATGGTACTCCATGGCTACATGGTACTGCATGGCTACATGATACCACATGGCTACATGATACCACATGGCTACATGATACTGCACGGCTACATGCTGCTGCATGGCTACATGATATTGCATGGCTACATGGTGCTGCATGACTACATGATGCTGCATGGCTATATGCTACTGCACGGCTACATGTGCTGCACGGCTACATGATGCTGCATGGCTATATGCTACTGCACGGCTACATGATGCTGCACGGCTACATGATGCTGCATGGCTACATGGTACTACATGGCTACATGCTGCTGCATGGCTGTATGATACTGCATGACTACATGATGCTGCATGGCTATATGATACCACAAGGCTACATGATGCTGCATGGCTACATGATGCTGCACGGCTACATGATGCTGCATGGCTACATGATACTGCATGGCTATATGATACTGCATGGCTACATGATGCGGCATGGCTACATGATACTGCACGGCTACATGATGCTGCATGGCTACATGGTACTACATGGCTATATGATACTGCATGACTACATGATGCTGCATGGCTATATGATACCACAAGGCTACATGATGCTGCATGGCTACATGATGCTGCACGGCTACATGATGCTGCATGGCTACATGATACTGCATGGCTATATGATACTGCACGGCTACATGATGCTGCATGGCTACATGGTACTACATGGCTATATGATACTGCACGGCTACATGATGCTGCATGGCTACATGATACTGCATGGCTACATGCTGCTGCACGGCTATATGATACTGCACGGCTACATGATGCTGCATGGCTACATGATACTGCATGGCTACATGATGCTGCATGGCTACATGATGCTGCACGGCTACATGATGCTGCATGGCTACATGATACTGCATGGCTACATGATGCTGCACGGCTACATGATACTACTTGGCTACATGATGCTGCACGGCTACATGATACTGCATGGCTACATGATGCTGCACGGCAAAATGATACTGCACGGCTACATGATACTGCATGGCTACATGATACTGCACGGCAAAATGATGCTGCATGGCTACATGATACTGCATGGCTACATGATACTGCATGGCTACATGATGCTGCATGGCTACATGATGCTGCACGGCTACATGATACTGCACGGCAAAATGATGCTGCATGGCTACATGATACTGCATGGCTACATGATACTGCACGGCAAAATGATGCTGCATGGCTACATGATACTGCATGGCTACATGATCCTGCATGGCTACATGATGTTGCATGGCTACATGATACTGCATGGCTACATGATGTTGCACGGCTACATGATACTACTTGGCTACATGATGCTGCACGGCTACATGATACTGCATGGCTACATGATGCTGCACGGCAAAATGATACTGCATGGCTACATGATACTGCATGGCTACATGATACTGCACGGCAAAATGATGCTGCATGGCTACATGATACTGCACGGCAAAATGATGCTGCATGGCTACATGATACTGCATGGCTACATGATACTGCACGGCAAAATGATGCTGCATGGCTACATGATACTGCACGGCAAAATGATGCTGCATGGCTACATGATACTGCACGGCAAAATGATACTGCACGGCAAAATGATACTGCACGGCTACATGATACTACTTGGCTACTATCATGTGACCCAGTGGTTGTTCCTCGGTGCTCTTCTCTGATTGGTTGAATGATGGCAGCGCTGCTGCTTTGTCGTCGGCAAATAGACTGCTGGCTATTGAGGGAGCGAGCTTTGACGCACGCACAGTCTGTTTGCTGTGTCGTCGTCTCTGTAATTTGGACTCAAAACATCAAGTTGAGTGTCTCATCGCCGCTATCTATTTGCTCAATGTCTCTAACTCTGCACTCTGTTTCCATCACTCATCCCACCTTGTTGTCTCTCTACCCTCTTCCTTGTACTCAGTTTCCATGGCAACTGTTCCATGAGTATAGTATTGAAGCACACCTTTCTATCTCATGGTAATTGGGGCACAGGGTCGGCCCCCCGAGTACCACCTCAACTGCCTCGGAAGCATGGAACAGAGCCCCCTGTGGGTTGGGGGTCAGAATAGACCCCCTGTGGGTTGGGGGTCAGAATAGACCCCCTGTGGGTTGGGGGTCAGAATAGACCCCCTGTGGGTTGGGGGTCAGAATAGACCCCCTGTGGGTTGGGGGTCAGAATAGACCCCCTGTGGGTTGAGGGTCAGAATAGACCCCCTGTGGGTTGGGGGTCAGAATAGACCCCCTGTGGGTTGAGGGTCAGAATAGACCCCCTGTGGGTTGGGGGTCAGAATAGACCCCCTGTGGGTTGGGGGTCAGAATAGACCCCCCGCGTCTGCCTACGTGATCCATACTAAGCGAATAACTGAGGAAACCGGGACTAGACTTGCGCTCACTCTACACAGTTCCTTTGGTTTCGCGATCAGTGGCATTACATAGCCTTTAAAAACTGATGGGCCGAAAGACTTCTATCACTAAAGCATGTAACAGACTGAGGATGAACAAAGCGCTAGTAGACTTTTATGAGGCTTTGATTCAGCCCGTGCAGATAGATGCTCGGTTGAACAAAACAGACTAAAGGTAAGGGCACTGGTTGCGTATGGCAATTTATCACCCATATCTCGACATCAAGCCGCTTTAAACGTTAACCCCGGCCATAGGTCCATTCAATTAAACCTCGCGGGGAAGCTATGTGGGTTACACATCTTGCTCAGCATGACAACGCCAGAGTACAGGCAGGATCGAGCGCCGTCTCTGCTGGACACAAGCAACTGCAGGGCGGGCGTTTTCACTCCGCGGCCAGGGGCGCGCTTCCTCTCTGCATCCTCTGTCTTCACGCTCGTCTGTCATGCCCTCTCGCGCGTTGCCCTGACGCGAGGAAAGCAAGGATCTGGCGAGGAGTAGGGCGGTGTCAGCATGTTTGATAGACGCAGGTTTATGGGCTGTCAAATGTTGAGGCATGTTGACACCAGCCTACTCCGCGCGAGATCCTTGCATTTCTCGCGTCTCTGCGTAGCCTTGCCTTTTCTGTGACCTCCCCCCTCTTGTTCCCTCCTTACTTGTTTCCCCCCCTCCTCTCACCTTTTATTTCCCCTGCTCTGCCCCGCCCCACTCCCCTTAAACCCCCCCCCCCCCCCCCTTTCTCCCTTCAGTTACCTTTCTCTCTCCTCCCCTCCCCTTCTCTCACCTTCCCTCTCCTTTTCTCCCCCTCCCCCCTTCCAATTTTCCTGTCCTCCTCTCCCTTCACCTAACGTCCCCTTCTCTCTCCGCCTATTTTTTCCATTCTCACACTGTCCTGCATGTCCCTCGTCTCTCTCTCTCTCTCTCTCTCTCTCTCTCTCTCTCTCTCTCTCTCTCTCTCTCTCTCTCTCTCTCTCTCTCTCTCTCTCTCTCTTCTTTCCTTCCTGTCCTCTTCCACTTCCCACCTCCCAATCGTCCTCCCCCTTCCCTGCTCTCCCCTTCTCTCCATTCCCTTCCCCTTCTCATCGCTCTCTTTTCTGTCTTTACCTGATTCTATCTTCGTCTTTCCTTTCATCACTCCTCTTTACAAGTCCTCAAACCCCCAAGTCATATCGCTAACTTTGTCCCCCCCCCCCCTCTCTCTTTCATTCTTTCTTTCTCGCCCTTTACTTTTCTTCCTCTCTCTCCTCCCTCCCAATCCCCGCTGT
>JAWQFJ010001978.1:82500-92500 GCA_034096865.1 Theodoxus fluviatilis | reverse complement strand
GTGGCCACTCATTTTTGATTGGTCAAGACGGCCGAGTAGAGTGACAGTGAGAAGATATCTGCACGACTTGCGTGATAGACAGGTGGGGGAATTAAACTGACATACTCGTGTATATTTAGACGACAATTAAGAACTAGCATTGAGCGGGACAAAGATGGGAGTTCAAACGGTGGAGAGAGACTGGTGGACAGGCTCCGGCGAATAGCTGCTGGCACCCAGCCCTGTGGACAGATCTGACGTCGTCGTATGATGTATCTGTATTCCCGGAGTCTGGGGCGCATGTAAGATGCGTTGAATCAACAGTGTGTCCAGGTGATACAGGTGTCGCCCAGTTACGTTGTAGAAGAAACGGAGGATTGAGCGCCTGGGGGTATGCGGGGGGAGTAGAGGTAGAGTCGCTCTATACAAAGACTACTTTAATACCTTATCTTCACCTAGTGTCAGTTGATGAAGGGAAAGAAAAGAATGTTAACCAGAACCACGCATCGCTTCGAAAGGCTTTCGGTCAATTTCGCGCCACGATATTGACCGAAATGGGCGAGGCGCACATGGCGTATCGAAATGGTGACTGGTTAGAGAGAGGAGCCAGTACATATCGTATATCCCCATTCTTGACGTAAGCGAAATATATTAACGTCGAAGTATTCCTAAGTAGAGAACACGGAGGCCAGTCGTATCAGCAAACGGCGCGATTGTCATCGGCGATTTATTTTAACCCGATTTATCTCTAAACTCAGACGATTCCAACTGCCTGTTCCGCTCTCCCTTGGCTGGAAACCAGTATATATAGCAAAGCGCAACATAGGATCCTCTGACGAGCGTACCTTATCTAACCGATCAAGATAACCCCGGGCTAGGGAATAAATCTGAAGGTTAAAAAGAGTAATCGCCATTGGGAAACTACGGGGCGGCAGAACTATATTTCGACCAAGATTACAGTTAGAAACAGCAACATTTTGAAACGAACGACAACGCGGGGTCGGCAGCATGTGCACCCTCATCCTGGACGGAGCAAATGGCCGACCGCAATCGTGCGTGAATGTCTCAAAACTGTATGCGCGTGTTCTAACGTAATAAATATGGTCAGAAAGCTATAGTTATGGTTAAATAGAATAGCTTAAATCATATCATATACAGAGAAGGAGGATAACGATAATGAGTTATGCTCAATGTTCTAAAGCCACTTAGCGCCATGTCAGCGCCTTCCGGTAAATAGCAGACCTGAAGATTTTGATCGAGAAGGGGGTAAACCTTTGCTCTCCAGTACGTGAGGGATATGTCTATCCTGGAACTTGATAACCGGCCTACCCCAAGCTCAGAACTACCATCACGCACAGACAATCTGGGTAAAAGATGGTAAGGTAATAATGCACATCTCGCAACTGAGCGTTAGCGTAGGCTATCCTCACTCAACACTACGCTCCATCCCAAAATTGCTTCCGAAAGCCTAGAAATGAATACACTTATGTAAAAAACAGTAAGGTCTAGTAATTTGTTATTCCATTGCCCCAGATCTGAGACCTACCCCGGCGACGACTCTGTCTTCTATAAGCCCGGTGCGATTTAGTGACAGTGGCCGGCAGCACGCCTTGATCACGCAGGTCAATCGGCTCGGCTGCTTTTTACACGAGGGAAATGATGCAATTGATCTACGTATTTATAGGGAATATCGTGTGATCACCAGACTTTTATCACCCAGCGGTTAGAAAAAAAGGCGCGCTTTCTAGCGGCGTGAGTCAGTCAGTCGAAGCACAGAACACCTCTACTCCTCTCCAAAGATACATCTCCAGAGTTCCTCACATGAGAGTCGCCGGCCTCTTTGGGAACTCTCAAGCTATACCCTTTGAACTGGAGTAGACGTCATCTAAAGTTCAAACACTCTCACACGCACACATGGATACAACACAAGCCGGGTTAGTTTTTCTATGGTTCCATGGCACGGAACGAATGCGAGGAGCTTCCACCCTGTGGAATGAACCATGCACAGAACCTCAGTTCCGTCAACAGCAGGCATCGACTAGCCCTCCATGCTGCAGCTCCAAGACCTTCACCACAGCAACGGGAGGCAGGCAATCTAGACAGGAAGGTTAACCACTTCACCGCCACACGTCATCACCTGCCAAAGAGAGCAGCCCACCATCGGGAGAGCATGGAGCGGTACAGCGTCACCTTCCGTCTGGCCTCCATGTACCTGCAGGGTCAACGTCCATTCAGTCAGCAGAAAAGATGAAAGGAGAGATGGAAGGAGAGATGGAAGGAGAGATGGAAGGAGAGATGAAAGGTGGGATGGAAGGAGAGAAGAAAGGAGCGATGAAAGGAGAGATGAAAGGAGCGATGAAAGGAAAGATGAAAGGAGAGACATGACAGGAAGGATACGGGGATAAAGGCAAGGGTGATGGAAGAAGCAATGATGGAGCAATGATGGAACAATAACGGACGTTGACGGGAGCAACGACAGGAAAGATAATGAGGGAAGCGATTACAGGAGCAAGAAACACCTCCCCCCCCTTCTTTTTCTCCATTCGTCCCCTTCACCGACCCGTAGGATGATCAAGGTTTCGTCAGGATCACAAACGAGGGGGTATAGAAAGATAATGAAAGGAAGAGGCTAACACCGAGCTTGTGAGTGACGATGATGTGGCAACGATAACAGCGATGACGCTGAGTGATGACAGACGCGATAAGTAGACAATAGCAATGGCTGTAGGAAGATGGTGACCAACGAGATGACAAGGACAATGACAGAAGTGATGACGAGGGCGAAACCATGTGCGACGACAGATGTGATAACAGGAGAAGGCAGAATGTTTATAGGGTCCAGGAAACGAGCGTAGACAGGAGCGATTACGAGTACGATGATTGATTACGAGTACGATGATTGATTACGAGTACGATGATTGATTACGAGTACGATGATTGATTACGAGTACGATGATTGATTACGAGTACGATGATTGATTACGAGTACGATGATTGATTACGAGTACGATGATTGATTACGAGTACGATGATCTTGATCCCGAAGTCCGATGATTGATTACTCGAGTGTGGGGGGACGCGATGAATTGATTACGAGGACCGATGAGTGTTTACGAGTACGATGTGATTGATACGAACGAGGACTAATGGACCGATGTTCATGACTGAAGAACTCCGGCGTGATGGGTGTCATTAGAAGCGCCATTCTGTGATGACATCCACACAGACGTTTACATGCGCACGGCATGATGAATGTGATGAACAATGCGTGGAGTGATGATTGATGATGACTGAGGGGATGATGAGGATTTTGTTGTTGATGATGATGACTGATGGATGATGATGATGCTGATTGATGATGATAATGATGATGACGACGACGAAGACGACGACGACGTTGACGACGACGACGACGTCGACGACGATGATGCTGCTGACGACGACGACGACGAGGAGGAGGAGGAGGAGGAGGAGGAGGAGGAGGGAGGAGGGTGGATAATGGGAGGGGGGGAGGAGGGGGAGGGGCCGAGGGGGAGGAGGAGGAGGAGGAGGAGGGCAGGAGGAGGCAGGCAGCGAGGAAGGAGGGAGGAGGAGGAAGGAGGAGGAGGAGGAGGGGGAGGAGGAGGAAGGAGGGAGGAGGAGGAGGAGGAGGAGGAGGAGGAGGAGGAGGAGGAGGAGGACGACGACGACGATGACGATGACGATGGTGATGATGGTGATGACGACGACGATGACGACGACATTGACAATGACAACGACAATACTGACACCAGTGAAATTGGTGTTAAACTATTTTGAGTAGCGATCGTGTTGTGAGAGGCGATAAGAATGTGTGACGACGACGGTAATGAAAATGAAATGTTACAATTGAGAGCATCTAAAAAGCTAAAGTGAAAGCTAGGTCCATGGTCCTGAATGGGTTTACACGTCCACGGGGGTGGGCAAGGGGATCCTGATTGCAAATAAACGCTGCAACGTCAGTATGTCAGAGAGAAAACAAGCAGTTCCCTCCCCCCTCTCTCTCTCACTCTCTCTCTCTCTCTCTCTCACACACACACACAGCGAGCCAGGGAGAGAGAGAGAGAGAGAGACAGACAGACAGACAGACAGACAGACAGACAGACAGACAGACAGACAGAAAGAAAGACAGACAGACAGACAGACAGACAGACAGACAGACAGACAGACAGACAGACAGACAGACAGACAGACAGACAGAGAGACAGACAAAGAGAGACAGACAGAGAGAGATAGAGAGAGAGAGAAAGAGAGAGAGAAAGAGAGAGAGAGAAAGAGACACAGAGAGAGAAACAGACACAGAAAGAGAGAGAGACAGAGAAAGAGAGAGAGAAAAAGAGACAGAGAGAGAAAAAGAGACAGAAAGAGAAAGAAAGAGAGAAAGAGACAGAGAGAAAGAAACAGAGAGAGAAAGAGAGAGAGAGAGAGAGAAAGAGACAGAGAGAGAAAAAGACAGAGAGAAAGAGACAGAGAAAGAGAGAGAGACAGAGAGAGAGAAAGAGACAGAGACAGAGAGAGAGAAAGAGGCATAGAGAGAAAGAGACAGAGAAAGAGAGAAGAGCAGAAGACAAAGAATATATGTTTACGTCTGAAACCATTTACAGCAGTAGAGTGAATATTTTGATACATTGTTAGTCAATTCTAGAAAAAACTACACTTATTGCTAGTTCCTCACCCATAGCATAGCAAAGTGCACACAATGCACATACTTAAGGGTGGGTGGGTGGTGGGTGGTGGGTGAGACGCGCACATCCATGCTGGTTAAAAAAGCGGAACAGAACAAGGAAGACGATGAGGTTGATCTGAACTCGCATCTCATGTGCGCTCATTCCTTTTTTTATAGCCACGCATACCATCTGCAAGTGAACTGTAAGATGTTGTTGATATCTGTTTTTTGTGGCGTATTATCTGTGGTCAGACTCTTTGTTTGTTTGACGTCGATCTCATTTATGTAAAACGGGTTCTCAAACCGCAAAGTACCTTCGGTGTCTGCGTGGGATGTCAGAGTGGTCCTTTTCTGCTTCCTTTTCACCCCCTCCGTGGGGAATGGGATGTACCAGCTCTCGAATTCGTGTGGGTGTTCACGTGGTTTTGTTTATGACCAAAATATCTTGATGGTTCCAATGCCAGTTGTATCACCTCCACAAATTTGCAAGAAATAATTTAATTGCCGCTTGCCATGTAGATCAGGCATATGTCTTGCAATACGCCTGTGGTAAAAATAGTATTTCCTATTCTTTGTATGAGAAATAAACAGGAGTCTTTTAAAAACAAACATTAGGACAACAAAAGTTGTGGTTATTGTAACCCGACCAGCCTTTTCCCCCCTTAAAATAGGTTTTTATAATTACGAAAAACACGGAAGAATAAAGAAACACATCGAAGATAAAGAACAAAGTGTGTGCTGTTCCATCTTCCCTATGAACACTATTTAAGTATTTTTAAAGTCTTCAACGAAATAGAAAAAGTATAATGTATGTTCAGATTAATTTATTTAATACAAAAATCTGGTTAAAAACACATAAATACATACACACAAATGTGCGCTTTCTCAGTCTTGCCAGCCTAATTGTTTTATTTAAAAAAAGAAAAAATGTCTGGTCACCTACCGACCCTAATATCTTTCCATGCCTCCTTGACTAGAAATTTTTTTTTTAATGGGAGGTGTAGTGGAGGGTGCAGGGTCGGGGGGGGGGGCATAGGGAATGGGGGATGGGGTTGAAGGGTTGAGGGAATAGGGATTTTGGTGTGGGGGTGGGAGGGGTGGGGCATAGGGAATGGGCGGTGGGGGTGGGGGTGCGGATGCATAGGGAATAGGGGGGTGGGGGCGTGGGAGGCATGAGGGAATGAGGGTGGGGGCATAGGGAATGGAGGGTGGAGGGTTGGGGACGTGAGGGGCATATGGAATGGGGGGTGGGGGCGTGGGAGCATAGGGAATAGAGGGTGGGGGATGGGGGTGGGGGCATAGGGAATGGGGGGTGTGGGGGGCATAGGAATTGGGGGGCGGGGGGGCGTGGGGCATAGGGAATGGGGGGTGGGGGGTGGGGACATAGGGAATGGGGGATGGGGGTGGGGGTGTTGACATAGGGAATGGGGGTGGGGGAGTGGAGCATAGGGAATAGAGGTTGGGGGGGTGGGGGCATAGGGAATGGGGGTAAGGGTGGGGGGTGGGGGTGAGGCATAAGGAATGGGTGGGGGGGTGGGGGGTTGGAGCGGTGAGGGTATAGAGAATAGGGAAGGGGGTGGGGGGTGGGGGTGGGGGCATAGGAAATGGGTGGGGGTGGGGGGTGGGGGTGGGGGGTGGGGGTGGGCGGGGGGTGGGGGTAATGGGAATGGGGGAGGGGGTGGGGTGGGGGGGGGAGAGTGATCCTCAGGACATCAGAACCTAGTTCGCCGATCCCCCCGAACCTAGTTCGCCGATCCCCCCGAACCTAGTTCGCCGATCCCCCCGAACCTGGATCGCGGGCTGAGAGTTCCCCCAGGTAAGAAACGCCGTGTCAACATCGGGCTGGAAAACTCCCCAGAGAGTGGTTTGATGCTGCGGCTCCTGGCATCCTCTCTCTCACCGTGTTCGTCGTCAGGCACCAGTAAACATTGATTAAACGGCTCAGTGAATGGGTAATAAAGACTAATGCAGTTTGAGACCCGGTAATTGGTGATTGACTTGTGTAAAAAACCAATACCTTGACATCCTTGCTTTAAGAGTGGGCGTGCAACTTACTAGCGATTAATAAGTTAATAAGTGTAATGTGTTAGCGTGCTACGAAAGGAAGCAACGTTGGATGCAAAATCAATTCAGGCGACCGAAACTTGCAACAAGAGCAATGCGCGCCATGCATCTAAAGACGCTTTTTTTCTTCACTTTCTAAACATAATTCCAAATTTCAGCAACAGAAAACGTCGACAAAGCCACGATGCGAATTAACCACTTTATTTCCCCTGCAAGCCACAAGTTAACCCCAATGCAGCCAACCACGATGCTGTCAGTTAGGATCAAGAGACAAGACAAAAGCGGTTAACCCCTTGCATCTCACGAGCAAGATCTTGGCTATGTCCAAAGCCATGCACCATGCCCAGTGATACTAAAAGCACAGGCAAGTTAGAGCACCACAACACGAGCGGCTGAGTTAACCCTTTTATTTCTAAAAGGTCACTCTCATTCACCTTCCGAAAAGTGCAGCCCACCATGGTGTCGGGGGGGTGGCTAGTGATGAACCTTGACCCTGGTTGCCATGGAGCTTGGCGTACAGCGTCTCAGCGAATGCCTGCACGCCATTGAAGGCGTCGTTGGCAACGGCAGGCATGGCGGATTCTGCGAGGATGAAGCCAGCGCTGGTGTCAAAGATGTTGTCGTCATCAGGGGGAAGCTCGATGGTGTAGGCGTACTTGACGTCCATGGCGCCCTTGGCGTAGTCGTCGGAGCCGCCGGCGGCGGAATCTGCAAACAAAAGCCTTATGTAGAACGAGTGTCTTCAGTGAGTCGAGTGGCACTCGTGGCAAGGCTCTCGACTTGCGATGTGCAGGTTTGGTGTTCGATTCTGAGACAGACATGCTTCATAATCAGAATTATTCTTAGTGAGAATAACTTTAATCAACAGGCTAATTACTGAAAAAACGTGTCTATCAGACACGGTATTCCCTTGATCAACTGCATTTATCAATGTGGTTCTTCCGATGCCATTGGTACTACATGGCATCAAGCTATTTTCGCGCACGAGCCTTTGTACTGTGTATGGAAATCATAGGAGTGTATTTCATAAAAATGAATAAACTCAGCTAAGCGAACTGTTTCCACAAAGAATGCGGCATTCCTAACGTAAGTTTGAAAACACTTATCTAAATTCAAATGACACCAGAAAGCAACACCTACATGTACATTTTTAATGGCTTAAAAAAGAAGAAAAAACCTTGTGTGTGTAAAATTTTGAGAGAGAGAGAGCAAAAGACAGAGAGAGAAAGAGACGTACACAACAGCAAGGCGGAGGAGCCGATCTTGTAGCGTCTTCTCATGGCTCTGGTGGACTTTGTGGCCAGGTCCTCCTGAAACGAAAGCAGTTACCATGGTAACGAAGGACTGCAGTTTCCACTCTTTCACTCGGACACTGTTGTCAAAACTTCATTTTGAGCAACATCGAGACAGCGACTAAACCTCACACTTGCGCTGCGAGAGAGCAAACTCGTAATAAAGTTTTTAATTTCTTTGAAGAAAGACCAAAGTGAAATGATAAGATTATAAGGTGCCGATGGACGCTGTGGAAGTACAAGTGTGAAAGCTTTGATTTATTAAAAATAAAAAATAGAGATGATGAGTATCAAAGTGGCTTTACATTGGCTGTCCTTGGCTGGTATAGATCCACTTGTCCTCTTAATGTGTCAAGGACGGCAGCAAACTTTCACATCAGGCAAGTAAAAACCTATGTTCAGCTGCGATGACGAACATCTTGGGCTTTCATCGCACCTTAAAACGCACGTGCAAACACAGACACACATTTTTTCTTCTTGGTGCTCATCACTGCCGCCTATCTCTCCCTGACACATCAACCTCGAGTGTGTCCACCATTTAGTTTGAAGAGAACTTTCTCATTACCATTATATTCATGCAACACATTAGCTTTCTTTCAAGTTCAACCCATTACTCGAACACATTAGCTTTCTTTCAAGTTCAACCCATTACTCGAACACATTAGCTTTCTTTCAAGTTCAACCCATTACTCGAACACATTAGCTTTCTTTCAAGTTCAACCCATTACTCGAACACATTAGCTTTCTTTCAAGTTTAACCCATTACTCGAACACGTTAGCGTTCTTTCAAGTTCAACCCATTACTCGAACACGTTAGCTTTCTTTCAAGTTCAACCCATTACTCGAACACGTTAGCTTTCTTTCAAGTTCAACCCATTACTCGAACACGTTAGCTTTCTTTCACGTTCAACCCATTACTCGAACACGTTAGCTTTCTTTCAAGTTCAACTCATTACTCGAACACGTTAGCTTTCTTTCAAGTTCAACCCATTACTCGAACACGTTAGCTTTCTTTCAAGTTCAACCCATTACTCGAACACGTTAGCTTTCTTTCAAGTTCAACCCATTACTCGAAGACGTTAGCTTTCTTTCACGTTCAACCCATTACTCGAACACGTTAGCTTTCTTTCAAGTTCAACTCATTACTCGAACACGTTAGCTTTCTTTCAAGTTCAACCCATTACTCGAACACGTTAGCTTTCTTTCACGTTCAACCCATTACTCGAACACATTAGCTTTCTTTCAAGTTCAACCCATTACTCGAACACGTTAGCTTTCTTTCAAGTTCAACCCATTACTCGAACACGTTAGCTTTCTTTCAAGTTCAACCCATTACTCGAACACATTAGCTTTCTTTCAAGTTCAACCCATTACTCGAAGCCCTTCTGAGTCTCATTGTACTCCGACTTATGGGCAGTTTAATACAGCCATTTTCTCCGCCAGGTTTATGCAAGGTCACGTGACTACACCTAAGTGGATATTGTGTGTGAAAATCTCATTGTTATTTTCATACTTCAGCCTTGTATGCTCCTGCACAGTCAAGAACATGTGATTGTTTTCTGCACGAGTGTGGTAACACCTGTACAGTCACAAACATGTGATTGTTTTCTGCACGAGTGTGGTAACACCTGTACAGTCACAAACATGTGATTGTTTTCTGCACGAGTGTGGTAACACCTGCACAGTCACAAACATGTGATTGTTTTCTGCACGAATGTGGTAACACCTGTACAGTCACAAACATGTGATTGTTTTCTGCACGAGTGTGGTAACACATGCACAGTCACAAACATGTGATTGTTTTCTGCACGAGTGTGGTAACACATGCACAGTCACAAACATGTGATTGTTTTCTGCACGAATGTGGTAACACCTGCACAGTCACAAACAGTGGAAAACAGTGTGCCAGCGCCCTTGGCAGCAGGACACTGGTCTTATTGACTTGAGACACTACACAATGAGAGGCAGCCTCGACATCGGC
>JAWQFJ010001978.1:55000-70000 GCA_034096865.1 Theodoxus fluviatilis | reverse complement strand
GACATCCAGCGTCTCATTGGCTATCTTTGGCAATCGCCACACGTCCAGCTGAAACAAACAACCAGTCGTCGTGATCGGACGTCATGGAACTGAACAGGAGTAAACATGGGTATCTGTGAGGGGAGGCACGCGTTCAAGATGGATGCGGAAAAATATCCGCAGAGTGGGGCCAGATTTCATGAATGTTGATTAGGACGGAGTGGGCGGGACAACAGGATTCTCGCTAAAACCCTCCTTGACTTATCATGTCGTCGATGTGTGACAGATGGAAATAGCATCGCTGAGCTTTATCATTATCTTCTCTGTTTTTTTACTCACCCGTCATTGGGGGCGACTGCAGTTTCGTTTAGCCCGGGGAAAAGTTGACTCGCCACGGGCGAACGGGTGAATGGAATGGATTGAATATTTTTTGAAGCGAAACGCGCCTCAGTTGGATTAATCGCCTGTCACCAACTTTGCCAGCGTGTCCTAGTCCTGACAAACCTACCCCAGGTATGGCGCATCGGTGTGTGATGACCCCTTGTGATGACCCCTTGTGATGACCCCTTGCACGCAACCGCGAGCCATGATCGGGCTGGACTACCCCCCCCCCCCCCCCCCCCATCCCCCCGGGTGGAGATGCTGGTGATACCTGACAGTGCGTCCCATCTCTGTGTCTGTGTCTTTTTTGTCCGCTGTCAGTGCAGGATTGATCTAGTGGCCCAGTGATAAGGAGGTAGAGTGCAAAGTCGTTTGAGACCCTAGCTTTGGAAGATAAGACTTGCGTAAACGGCGCTTTATCTGTGAGTGTTGTGACCGACTGCAGAAGGGGAACAGCTTCACACTAACAGCTGTTCAAGGAGTTTCGAATCTTGGGCTTTCGCTTCATTCAGAGATTCCGTTGGACTTGCATTTATGAGGTGGCATGCATCTTTGTGATGTGACGTGATGTGATGTGATTATTTACTCCACGGATTCTTGACAACCATTCAGTCTTAGCTCTTAGTTCGCCAATCAAATGTTTTGCGATTCATTTTTTTCTTTCTTTCTTTTCTTTATAATATAATAATAATAATAATAATAATAATAATAATAATAATAATAATAATAATAATAATAATAATAATAATAATAATAATAATAATAATAATAATAATAATAATAATAATAATAATAATAATAATAATAATAATAATAATAGTTTATTCATACGCACATACCTTCCCTTGACAGGCAAGCTCATGGCGTTTACAATCCGAAGAATCAACACTCAAACAATCACTCAACATCACATTCCTACAAAAATTCACAAACTACACACATAAACAAAAAAACAAAAACTAAGATCCAATAGAACAAACAGAACAAATAGAACAAACTATACAATATACACAGCACTTGCAGGCAAGGTCAAGTAAGGCGAAGCAGCTCAGCGGGAAAGGCGGATCGGAAGAGGTGGGTCTTTAGAGCACTTTTGAACTTGTCAGAATGAGAATGACAAAGAGAAGGAGACTATTCCAGGTTACAGGTTCAATAGAGGAGAAGGCATGCTGTCCTTGAGTTTTCTTATTACGGCGGGGGACCTTAAGCATTCTAGAGTCAGCAGCTGAGCGTAGAGCTCTGGAGGGCGTGTAAACTGTAAGAATTTCTGTAAGAGCGTGTGGTGCGGTATTGTCGATGGCCTTGAAGCACAAAGTAGCAAGTTTATAATCTATCCTCTGAGAGATGGGGAGCCAGTGAAGTGTATGTAGGAGTGATGAGACATGGGTACGCTTGGGACATCGAAAAGCTAGCCTAGCAGCGCAATTCTGAACTTTCTGGAGTTTGTTAAGCAGATTGTCGGGGATGCCAGCGAGAAGAGAGTTTCCATAGTCGAGACGAGACAGAACAAGTGATGTGATGAGCGTTTTGGTGGCCTGCTGAGAAAGATAATGACGAATGGTACTAATTTTCCTTAGCTCATAATATGCTAACTGACAGACTTTGTTGACATTAGATCTCATTGAGAGATCATCGTCAAACATGACGCCTAAATTTCTAACAGACTGAGAGAAGACGATGTCACTGTAACCAATGGTTAGTTTGAGGGCCTGATCCGATTTGCCTCCGCCGCCCACCAGGAGTGCTTCAGTTTTTTTCAGCTTCTTTCTTTCATACACTCGTTTCTTCATTCATTCATTTATTCATCCTTCTTGTTTTCTCTTACTTAAATTTTCATTGATAAAAGATTTCATGCCTAAACACTTGCTACGATAGAAACTTTCTGTTTATCCAAAACCTTTTGCCGGGCGCAACCGGGAACTGACTGAAAACCGCTGTACTTACACTGAAAACCGCTGTACTTACACTGAAAACCGCTGTACTTACACTGAAAACCGCTGTACTTACACTGAAAACCGCTGTACTTACACTGAAAACCGCTGTACTTACACTGAAAACCGCTGTACTTACACTGAAAACCGCTGTACTTACACTGAAAACCGCTGTACTTACACTGAAAACCGCTGTACTTACACTGAAAACCGCTGTACTTACACTGAAAACCGCTGTACTTACACTGAAAACCGCTGTACTTACACTGAAAACCGCTGTACTTACACTGAAAACCGCTGTACTTACACTGAAAACCGCTGTACTTACACTGAAAACCGCTGTACTTACACTGAAAACCGCTGTACTTACACTGAAAACCGCTGTACTTACACTGAAAACCGCTGTACTTACACTGAAAACCGCTGTACTTACACTGAAAACCGCTGTACTTACACTGAAAACCGCTGTACTTACACTGAAAACCGCTGTACTTACACTGAAAACCGCTGTACTTACACTGAAAACCGCTGTACTTACACTGAAAACCGCTGTACTTACACTGAAAACCGCTGTACTTACACTGAAAACCGCTGTACTTACACTGAAAACCGCTGTACTTACACTGAAAACCGCTGTACTTACACTGAAAACCGCTGTACTTACACTGAAAACCGCTGTACTTACACTGAAAACCGCTGTACTTACACTGAAAACCGCTGTACTTACACTGAAAACCGCTGTACTTACACTGAAAACCGCTGTACTTACACTGAAAACCGCTGTACTTACACTGAAAACCGCTGTACTTACACTGAAAACCGCTGTACTTACACTGAAAACCGCTGTACTTACACTGAAAACCGCTGTACTTACACTGAAAACCGCTGTACTTACACTGAAAACCGCTGTACTTACACTGAAAACCGCTGTACTTACACTGAAAACCGCTGTACTTACACTGAAAACCGCTGTACTTACACTGAAAACCGCTGTACTTACACTGAAAACCGCTGTACTTACACTGAAAACCGCTGTACTTACACTGAAAACCGCTGTACGTACACTGAAAACCGCTGTACTTACACTGAAAACCGCTGTACTTACACTGAAAACCGCTGTACTTACACTGAAAACCGCTGTACTTACACTGAAAACCGCTGTACTTACACTGAAAACCGCTGTACTTACACTGAAAACCGCTGTACTTACACTGAAAACCGCTGTACTTACACTGAAAACCGCTGTACTTACACTGAAAACCGCTGTACTTACACTGAAAACCGCTGTACTTACACTGAAAACCGATGTACTTACACTGAAAACCGATGTACTTACAATTCAACAAATCTGAACACATCACACTAAAATTGTGATTCATCTTTTTCAAAAATGGAGAAAACGATATTTTTGCTCATCTATTTTTTAATCTATTCATCTTTACATCTATTCATCTATTCATCTTTACAGTTGTATCCCTTTAGCCTCTTTATTTATTTAGGTCACCCGCACTTTCTGGCAACTCGTGTCTGCATTCCACCTCTCCGGCGATCTAACCTTTCGCCTGCTTGCTACATCTGCACAGTATTACAGACGCAATGAGCCTGCTTGCTACATCTGCACAGTATTACAGATGCAATGAGCCTGCTTGCTACATCTGCACAGTATTACAGATGCAATGAGCCTGCTTGCTACATCTGCACAGTATTACAGATGCAATGAGCCTGCTTGCTACATCTGCACAGTATTACAGATGCAATGAGCCTGCTTGCTACATCTGCACAGTATTACAGATGCAATGAGCCTGCTTGCTACATCTGCACAGTATTACAGATGCAATGAGCCTGCTTGCTACATCTGCACAGTATTACAGATGCAATGAGCCTGCTTGCTACATCTGCACAGTATTACAGACGCAATGAGCCTGCTTGCTACATCTGCACAGTATTACAGATGCAATGAGCCTGCTTGCTACATGTATCTGCACAGTATTACAGATGCAATGAGCCTGCTTGCTACATCTGCACAGTATTACAGACGCAATGAGCCTGCTTGCTACATCTGCACAGTATTACAGATGCAATGAGCCTGCTTGCTACATCTGCACAGTATTACAGATGCAATGAGCCTGCTTGCTACATCTGCACAGTATTACAGATGCAATGAGCCTGCTTGCTACATCTGCACAGTATTACAGATGCAATGAGCCTGCTTGCTACATCTGCACAGTATTACAGATGCAATGAGCCTGCTTGCTACATCTGCACAGTATTACAGATGCAATGAGCCTGCTTGCTACATCTGCACAGTATTACAGACGCAATGAGCCTGCTTGCTACATCTGCACAGTATTACAGATGCAATGAGCCTGCTTGCTACATCTGCACAGTATTACAGATGCAATGAGCCTGCTTGCTACATCTGCACAGTATTACAGACGCAATGAGCCTGCTTGCTACATCTGCACAGTATTACAGATGCAATGAGCCTGCTTGCTACATCTGCACAGTATTACAGATGCAATGAGCCTGCTTGCTACATCTGCACAGTATTACAGATGCAATGAGCCTGCTTGCTACATCTGCACAGTATTACAGATGCAATGAGCCTGCTTGCTACATCTGCACAGTATTACAGATGCAATGAGCCTGCTTGCTACATCTGCACAGTATTACAGATGCAATGAGCCTGCTTGCTACATCTGCACAGTATTACAGATGCAATGAGCCTGCTTGCTACATCTGCACAGTATTACAGACGCAATGAGCCTGCTTGCTACATCTGCACAGTATTACAGACGCAATGAGCCTGCACCCACCTACCATGCTGCAACGCATCGCACTGCAGTATTATTGAGCTGGCCAGCCACTCAACACGCACTAGTCTCTGACGAATCCGCATAGTTTCTGTCGTGGCATTATTTTCCACGTGGAGGGCGCAACAGGACGGCAGAGGGTGGAGTATGGAGTGAAAGTGCGGAGACTAAACTTCATAAGCATTCAAGAGTCATCAAAGGCAAGGAAGTCAAGAATAAGCAGGCGCTAGGGAGTCTAAAAAGTGACCCTAAAAACAACAACAGCAACCACAACAGCAGCAGCAACAACAATAACAACAACAGTAAGATTAACAACAACAATAATAACGACAGTAACAACAGTAACAAAAACAGTGACAACAATAAAACAATAACATTACCAGCAGCAACAGCAGCAACAACAATAACAACAATAACAACAACAAGAAGAAGAATGACAACAACAACAACAAGAATAACAAAAAGAAGGAGAGGAAGGAGGAGGAGGAGGAGGAGGAGGAGGAGGAGGAGGAGGAGGAGGAGGAGGAGGAGGAGGAGGAGGAGGAGGAGGAGGAGGAGGAGGAGGAGGAGGAGGAGGAGGAGGAGGACAATAACAATAACAACAGCACCAGTAGCAACAACAGCAACAACGCCTGGACGCCAAGACAACAACAATATGTCCTCGTCTTAACCCCGACTCCCTCAGGACAAGTCCTGGGAGGAAACCTACCTGCAGTTGTGACAGGAAGTCGGTCAGCTTGTCCAGGTCGTACTTGGCCCCCACCTGGACGGTCAGCACTTGGTGTCTGTAGAGGCAAAGTCACGGTCTTACGAAGGGCTGCATAATTTCACCAAGACATTCTCAAAGACGACACACAAGACTGCACAGACGCTGTGGGAGAAGTAAAGGAATGATATGCCTCATACGTATCAGAAAAATACATTTTCGACATGGCTTTCCTTCCGTTTCCCACGCGTTGTCAGCGACAGGTAAAAATAATCCCGCATTTTGTAATGCAGTTATTGTTGTCGTCGCGTCGTAGTAGTACACGTCGTTATCGCTATCGTCGTCGTCGTCGTCTTCGTTATGATCTTCGTCGTCGTCGCTGCTTCTGCAACCGTGATAGCCGCCATCGCAATGTTCAGTGTCGTAGTTTAATTGTCATTGCTGGTGTCTCTGTTGTTGTTTAATTGTCACTGCTTGTGTCTCTGTTGTTGTTTAATTGTCATCGCTGATGTCTCTGTCGTTGTTTAATTGTCATTGCTTCTGTCTCTGTTGTTGCTTTAATTGTCATTGCTGGTGTCTCTGTTGTTGTTTAATTGTCATTGCTGGTATCTCTGCTGTTGTTTTATTGTCATTGCTGGCGTCTCTGTTGTTGTTTAATTGTAATTGCTGCTGTCTCTGTTGTTGTTTCATTGTTATTGCTGGTGTCTCTGTCGTTGTTTAATTGTCATTGCTTGTGTCTCTGCCGTGGTTTTATTGTCATTGCTTGTGTCTCTGTCGTTGTTTGATTGTCATTGCTGCTGTCTCTGTTGTTGTTTGATTGTCATTGCTGGTGTCTCTGTTGTTGTTTGATTGTCATTGCTGGTGTCTCTGTCGTTGTTTGATTGTCATTGCTGTGTCTCTGCTGTTGTTTAATTGTCATTGCTGCTGTCTCTGTTGTTGTTTTATTGTCTTTGCTGCTGTCTCTGTCGTTGTTTGATTGTCATTGCTGATGTCTCTGTCGTTGTTTGATTGTCATTGCTGATGTCTCTGTCGTTGTTTTATTGTCATTGCTGGTATCTCTGTTGTTGTTTCATTGTCATTGCTTGTGTTTCTGTTGTTGTTTTATTGTCATTGCTGGTGTCTCTGCTGTTGTTTAATTGTCATTGCTGGTGTCTCTGCTGTGTTTCATTGTCATTGCTTGTGTCTCTGTCGTTGTTTGATTGTCATTGCTGATGTCTCTGTCGTTGTTTTATTGTCATTGCTTGTGTCTCTGTTGTTGTCTAATTGTCATTGCTGGTGTCTATGTTGTTTCTTTATTGTCATTGCTGGTGTCTCTGTTGTTTCTTTATTGTCATTGCTGGTGTCTCTGTTGTTGTCTAATTGTCATTGCTTGTGTCGCTGTTGTTTCTTTATTGTCATTGCTGGTGTCTCTGTTGTTTCTTTATTGTCATTGCTGGTGTCTCTGTTGTTGTCCCCAGAGAACACGGCGCGATTCAGCCTGCTTCAGTCTCACTGTGACCCGGGTCACGGCATCCAAATCACGTGACTGATACCCATCCTCCGAGACCTCTCCTCCACTTTATCACTTCCTGTTTGCAACCAGTCCTCTCCCCAGCCTGGCCACAGGCCCACTCCCTGTTTGCAACCAGTCCTCTCCCCAGCCTGGCCACAGGCCCACTCCCTGTTTGCAACCAGTCCTCTCCCCAGCCTGGCCACAGGCCCACTCCCTGTTTGCAACCAGTCCTCTCCCCAGCCTGGCCACAGGCCCACTCCCTGTTTGCAACCAGTCCTCTCCCCAGCCTGGCCACAGGCCCACTCCCTGTTTGCAACCAGTCCTCTCCCCAGCCTGGCCACAGGCCCACTTCCTGTTTGCAACCAGTCCTCTCCCCAGCCTGGCCACAGGCCCACTCCCTGTTTGCAACCAGTCCTCTCCCCAGCCTGGCCACAGGCCCACTTCCTGTTTGCAACCAGTCCTCTCCCCAGCCTGGCCACAGGCCCACTTCCTGTTTGCAACCAGTCCTCTCCCCAGCCTGGCCACAGGCCCACTCCCTGTTTGCAACCAGTCCTCTCCCCAGCCTGGCCACAGGCCCACTTCCTGTTTGCAACCAGTCCTCTCCCCAGCCTGGCCACAGGCCCACTCCCTGTTTGCAACCAGTCCTCTCCCCAGCCTGGCCACAGGCCCACTCCCTGTTTGCAACCAGTCCTCTCCCCAGCCTGGCCACAGGCCCACTTCCTGTTTGCAACCAGTCCTCTCCCCAGCCTGGCCACAGGCCCACTTCCTGTTTGCAACCAGTCCTCTCCCCAGCCTGGCCACAGGCCCACTCCCTGTTTGCAACCAGTCCTCTCCCCAGCCTGGCCACAGGCCCACTCCCTGCGCTTCCAGTGACACACTTGCCTCCTTCGCGAGGTGAGCGTGAAGAAGCAAGATGAGCGCTGGGTAAGAGACATCAAATGAACAGAGCTGGACAGACGTACAGATGATTGAACGGACAAGGGAACATGTGCTCACAGACGGGAAGAGGCACAGATTGACAGATAGATAGACAAACACGCAGACATACAAACACAAACAATCACACGCACATACACACACGCCGACGGACAAACGGACAGACACACACACGGGCGGACGGATACGCACACACACACACACACGCTCACGCAGACACAAACATACCCGCACACGTACATACACGAACGCGCACGCGCACATACACGCAAACGCAAGCATGCCTTGTATACACAATCACACACGCAAACAACAAGCAAACAAAACACACATACACACACACACATACACACGTACACAGACAACCCTCCCCCTTTCCCTATCCCTACCCCTCCCCCCTCCCCCCCCCCCCCCTACACACACACGGACGCATACCCTCGGTAGCCATCAAGCTGTCTCTCAGGGGCGGGGAGACCTTTGACCGTAGCCAGCACGTGAAGCACGAGGAGGGCTGCCTGCCACATTTCTGACGTCACTTCCTGTTTCCTGGTCACGTGAGTGCCGTGTTGCTGTTGTCTCGCGCCTGCACCTGAAGGAACAAATATGGATAAAGTGAAAAGAAAGAATAATTTCTAATAAACTTCGATATAGATGAAGACCAACCCACTGATGAAGAGGGCAACATCGATTACAGCGAGTACCAGTAAATGTGAAGTAACAGCCGTGCAGATAGTGCTCAGTGAGATAAAGGTGGTTCTTAATCGGGCGAATAGTTCGCCCACGGACCTGGTTTGAAGTGTTCGTAGTGTTCCCAGGACATGGACCAACACACTTAGGAAAAAAAGTAACTAAATAACAATACTAATTTGTCAAAGCACTATGTAAAATACATCAATTGTTCATTAAAACTGCTGTGATGTTCAGATGGAGATGTGGCTCAAAGTCAAATCCACGAAAGTCGGGCCACAGAGTTGAAGGATGCAACCTGGCGTCGCATGTAACTGTGTGGTTCGGGCAGAGAACTCTCGGCAGTGACGTACGTATCAGTACAGTCCATACCTGGCTTCTCATGTAGCTGTGAGGTTCGGGCAGACAACTCTCGGCAGCGACGTACGTATCCGTACAGTCCATACCTGGCTTCTCATGTAGCTGTGAGGTTCGGGCAGACAACTCTCGGCAGTGACGTACGTATCAGTACAGTCCATACCTGGCTTCTCATGTAGCTGTGGGGTTCGGGCAGACAACTCTCGGCAGCGACGTACGTATCAGTACAGTCAATACCTGACGTCTCATGTAACTGTGAGGTTTGGGCAGACAACTCTCGGCAGTGACGTACGTATCAGTACAGTTAATACCTGGATTCTCATGTAACTGTGTGGTTCGGGCAGACAACTCTCGGCAGTGACGTACGTATCAGTACAGTCAATACCTGGCTTCTCATGTAACTGTGTGGTTCGGGCAGACAACTCTCGGCAGTGACGTACGTATCAGTACAGTCAATACCTGGATTCTCATGTAACTGTGTGGTTCGGGCAGACAACTCTCGGCAGTGACGTACGTATCAGTACAGTCAATACCTTACGTCACATGTAGCTGTGAGGTTCGGGCAGACAACTCTCGGCAGCGACGTACGTATCAGTACAGTCAATACCTGACGTCTCATGTAACTGTGAGGTTCGGGCAGACAACTCTCGGCAGTGACGTACGTATCAGTACAGTATGTGTGTGTTTGTTTGTGCGCGCGTGTGTGCTTGTGTCTCTGTGTGTGTGGTTCTATTCGTCTATATATAAGTATGTTTGTATGCTTGTCTTTGTATATATATTTACATGTATGTGTGTCTACATGTCTATGTGTCTGTCCGTCCGTCCATCCGTCCTCCTGTCCGTGTGGCTGTCTGTTTCTATCTGTCTGCCATTGCCCCTAGCCAGTGGTGATCGCACAGACAGTGTGTGCTACACGGACGTCATCCGGGTACTTGATGACGCAAGCCACCTCTCAGCAAGCAGCAAGGCTCTGTGCATTCTGAACACAGAGATACTATCTCTGACACAGGTTGGTCACGTGACTTCGGTTCCGCATTCCAATGATTCTACCAATCAAAATTCAACATGATCAGAAGACCATTGAGAGTAAAAAGAGGCGATTCTATTTCACTCCAATTATTTATCCCGATAGATAAACACAAATTTGGTGTTCTAATAAAACTAATCTATGAGATTTTCAGGAAATCACTTGAGAACTACTTTTAGCGCGAACGTGTATACAAGGTTGCAATCTGCCTTGAGCACGTGCGATTGTGTATAGTAATACCAAAGATTATACAGTTATGAATAGTCTTTGGTAATACACGCGATCTTTGGACCTACTATAAACGCAGCGAAAAGAATTCCTATGGCTCCGGGCTGATTTCGTGAATCTATGGTTATACTCTCGCAAGTAAATGCTTTCTGGCCGGAACCTGTGGTCTAACTCTAACTGCCTTCACACTGTTTGACGAGCTCCACACTTCGATCATTCGGTGTCGACTGATGGAGTCAGTAATCGAATGGAAGTTTCTTCTGTAGGAATCCGTCCGATTCCGAAGTTCGATATTATCGGATAGCTCAGAAGCAGTTTTTCTAAGTTTTATCCTTCTAAGCATACATTAAATTAATGATTCCTCATCAGCAAAAGCACTCAGTGGGTTTCTGTGTGTATCGAAGATTATGCAGACGGGATTGGTTGCCTTACTCGCTCAATGAAGTATAAATATTGCTGTTGTATTCAAAGTCCTTATAATTAGTAGAGTTCACAATATTACACTCTTGTGATTCGAATTTTACCGCATACAAGTTTTACATTCATGGGAAATCGATGTTTAGAAATTGAATTGACGAAAACATGGCTGCCATTAACGAGTGTATCACAACAAGCGGAGGAATACACTCACGATGTGATATGGCATTCAGCGTGGCCGAGACTCTGTGTTCAGAACGGTGGTATGCATGTTATGGAAGATTTAAGGCTATCACGTGACCAACCTGTTGCTGAGACTATATTCACTAGTCTCAGCCACGGTGAATGGGCTCTGTGACGTCATTGCTGACGCAAGCTCCAAGACTTGGAGAGACACACCAATAATATTGTCCCACGGTCCTCGTCTCCTCGTGACCGTCTTCCCCCGAGGAGGAACAAACAGGAGGACATTAATACTTTGGGCTCGTCAATGCCTCACTGGTCTTATCTCGTCTCCACCGCCATCGAATCAAGAGTGCAGACGCACGCTAATACATTCAAGGGTTTCTCGTCATTAGTCTCCAAGAACAGAACCGTTTCTTCGGTGTTAAAAGGCGAAAGGAAGTATGGTATCCTTAGTAAGACTCGATGATTAAATCCAAACTCTATTTTTGTAAATGGCCGTTGGTTCGTTGTGAGTGGCATGGAATCAGACCAGACCAGACCATCCATCCATCCATCCAACCATCCATCCATCCATTCATCCATCCATCCATCCATCCACCCATCCATCCATCCAAGCATCTGGCAATTCTTCTGCTTACTTCGGATTGGTGGTGAGGATCTGTGACGATGTACCTAGCATAGGGCACACGTGTACAGACAAAAGCAAAGACAGAGAGGGGAGAAAGACTCACACGAGTTCACCAGGTGTCCTGTCCACCAGCAGACGACGACTGAGGCAAGAGGGGCGAGTTCTACCTGTTTCCCTCACGTTGCAGTCTTATCAGAGGGGCTGATAGCGACACTGGGGTCGGGGGGATAGGCAAGGATAGGAACACCGCAGTCTACAAACCCACAAAGTTGGATAATGGCCCGCAATGTCGAACGCCGTGCAGGCCAAGGAATGTTGAGATAAGGGGCATGTATGCGAGCCCTCTTTTGCGTGCAATCGCGCGTGCGTGCGTGCGTGTGCGTTTGTGTGTGTGTGTGTGTGTTTGTTTATGTTGTGTGTGTGTGTGTGTGTGTGTGTGTGTGTGTGTGTGAGTGTGTGTCTGTGATATATGTGTGTGTCTGTGAAAATGTGTGTGTATCTATGTAGGAGGGGTTACGTGTATGTGTGTGTGTCCTTGAGTGTGTGTGCTTGTGCGCTCGCGTGTGTGTGTGAGTGTGTGTATGTGCAAATATATATATATGTAAGTGTGTGTGTGTATGTACGTGTATGTGTGTTTGTGTGCCAATATATATGAAAATGTGTGTGGGGTGGGTGGGTGGGTGAGGGTGGGTGAACATGAGTGGGGTTTGCGCGAGCGCGCCTGTGTGCGTGTGGAAGGGTGAGTGAGTTGGTCATGGTCAGCAGCGTGGGTATGAGACTAGTGGTGTGAGAGAAGCAGAGGCAGAAGTAGAGGCAGAAGTAGAAGCACAAGAAAAAAGAAAAAAAAAGAAGAAGAAGAAGGAGGAGGAGGAGGAGGAGGAGGAGGAGGAGGAGGAGGAGGAGGAGGAGGAGGAAGAAGAAGAAGAAGAAGAAGAAGAAGAAGAAGAAGAAGAAGAAGAAGAAGAAGAAGAAGAAGAAGAAGAAGAAGAGAGTGGGGGCGCGGGAGAAACAGACAGACAGACAAACAGGCAGGCAGGCTGGCAGGAGGAGGAGGAGGAGAAGGAGGAGGAGGAGGAGAAGAAGAAGGAGGAGGAGGAGGAGGAGGAGGAGGAGGAGGAGGAGGAGGAGGAGGAGGAGGAGGAGGAGGAGGAGGAGAGGAGGAGGAGGAGGAGGAGGAGGAGGAGGAGGAGGAGGACGAAGACGAGGACGAGGGCGAGGTCGAGGACGAGGAGGAGAAGGAGGAGGAGGAGAAGGAGGAGGAGGAGAAGGAGGAGGAGGAGGAGGAGGAGGAGGAGGAGGAGGAGGACGACGACGACGACGACGACGAGGAGGACGACGACGACGAAGAGGAGGACGAGGAGGAGGAGGAGGAAGAGGAGGAGGAGGAAGAGGAGGAAGAGGAGGAGGAGGAGGAGGAGGACGACGACGACGAGGAGGAGGACGACGACGACGAGGAGGAGGACGAGGAGGAGGAGGACGAAGAGGAGGAGGAGGAAGAGGACGAGGATGTGGGATGTGGTTACAGAAAACCAGATGAAACATAAGTGTCTGCGTGTGGTTGCTATAAATACTGCACTACTCTGCTGCATGGGTGATTCGCGTGCCTTGATTTTTCTTTTTTCTTTTTCCTCTGTTTCTTTCCCTTTTTTGATCATATAAAACACCCTCTGAAACTAGCCAAGGGGACAGGAAAAGAATGGCAATGATTTATCGTGCCTTCAAACTGCTTGAAACCACGCGATGCGCGTGTCTCTCAGACGTGTGTGCACTTGGAGCACGCAAGCACACGGTCACGCAGGGACTGAGGGCATGCAGGCAAAGGAAAGTAGGGGACGGGTCTGTGGTAGTACTTCACCACCACCCCGCAGTCGGTACTTCACCACCACCCCGCAGTCGGTACTTCACCACCAACCGCAGTCGGTACTTCACCACCACCCCGCAGTCGGTACTTCACCACCACCCCGCAGTCGGTACTTCACCAGCACCCCGCAGTCGGTACTTCACCACCACCCCGCAGTCGGTGCTTCACCACCACCCCGCAGTCGGTACTTCACCACCACCCCGCAGTCGGTACTTCACCACCACCCCGCAGTCGGTACTTCACCACCACCCCGCAGTCGGTACTTCACCACCACCCCGCAGTCGGTACTTCACCACCACCCCGCAGTCGGTACTTCACCACCACCCCGCAGTCGGTACTTCACCACCACCCCGCAGTCGGTACTTCACCACCACCCCGCAGTCGGTACTTCACCACCACCCCGCAGTCGGTACTTCACCACCACCCCGCAGTCGGTACTTCACCACCACCCCGCAGTCGGTACTTCACCACCACCCCGCAGTCGGTACTTCACCACCACCCCGCAGTCGGTGCTTCACCACCACCCCGCAGTCGGTGCTTCACCACCACCCCGCAGTCGGTGCTTCACCACCACCCCGCAGTCGGTACTTCACCACCACCCCGCAGTCGGTACTTCACCACCACCCCGCAGTCAATACTTCACCACCACCCCGCAGTCGGTGCTTTACCACCAGCAAAAGCCTTCTGAGCTTCGCTGCGCACATTCCACCTGGAAGCGGTGGAAATAGACCCACTGCGTCTCTCTACGTTGTCAGGCAAATAAAAACCGCTGGCGCTGAACCTCCAGGTTTTGGCATTTAAAAAAAGATCGGGTTCGAACCTGCAACCTCTCGAAAAAGGAGGGGGAAAACCCCAGTAAGGTTCGAACCCGCAACCTCTCACGTGTACAACAACGGGTGGGGTGGCTCTCTCTCTCTCTCTCTCAAATACCAACACACATAAAAAAGAAGCTTCTGTGCGGATTCGAACCTGTACACGCATCCCCTACAACCAAGCATGTCCCAAGGACAAAAAAATATCCAACGCGCTGAATGAGCTAATACGTAAATCTTAAAGTTTAGATTTGTAATGCAGATATAAAATGATTTCCTGCAAACCCCCTCGGTTCGTATTTTGCACTGTAAATTGTAGACAAATGGATGATAGTTCATGAAATTTGAGTGGTAGGCCTACTCTATCGCACTGCCGCTGAGACGGAGTGGCTGTTCTAAGAGTCGGACCGGCCGCGAGGGTGGAGACAGCAATTTTGACTGTAAAACGGTATTTTTTAAGCAAAGGCGATTTTTTCTGGGAAGGATCACGAAAACTATTTATGTAACTGGTGAGCACTCGTACAGCGTGGGAGAAACGCTGCTGGCGACGGGAGTGGAG
>JAWQFJ010001978.1:45000-47500 GCA_034096865.1 Theodoxus fluviatilis | reverse complement strand
TTTGCGTGCGTGCGTGCGTGCGTGCGTGTGTGCGTGCATGCGTGCGTGCGTACGAGTGTGAGTGCGTGCGTGCGTGCGTGCCTGCGTGTGTACGTGCGTGCGTGCGTACGAGTGTGTGTGCGTGTGCGTGCGTGCATGTGTGCGTGCGTGCGTACGAATGTGTGCGTGTGTGTGCGTGCGTGCGTGCGTGCGTACGAGTGTGTGTGTGTGTGTGCGTGCGTGCGTGCGTACGAGTGTGTGTGTGTGTGTGTGTGTGTGTAAGAGCGTTCATGTGTAGAGCCATGCGTTCAGTATGTGCTCGTGTGCCTGTGTACGTGTATGTGTGCCTGTGTATGTGTGTGTGTGCATGTGTACGTGTGTTTGTGCGTGTGTGTGTGTTTGGGCGCGAGCGTGCGTCTGCGCGTGTGTGCATGTGTGCATGTGAGTGCGCGCGCGCGCGTGTGTGCATATGTGTATCTGTGCGTGCGTGCGTGCGTGCGTGCGTACGTGTATGTGTGTGTGTGTGCATGTATACAGTCATGCGTTCAGTACCTGCATGTATGCTTGCGTGCGTGGGTATGTGTTTGCTTGGGTGAATATTCGAGTGTGCTTATATAAACATTCCTTCGAAAAATTGTCGCGTGCAAGTATATCACATGGTACCCGGGACTTAATATATATATAGTAATAAATGTGCCTTTCACATTGATGGGAGCGTATGACTGAGTGTTTGCAGGCCTTTGTTCTTTAAACGGAATGTAACTGCACTGCAAACGGTATGTAACTGCACTGCAAACTATATGTAACTGCACTGCAAACGGTATGTAACTGCACTGCAAACTGTATGTAACTGCACTGCAAACTGTATGTAACTGCACTGCAAACTATATGTAACTGCACTGCAAACTGTATGTAACTGCACTGCAAACGGTATGTAACTGCACTGCAAACTATATGTAACTGCACTGCAAACGGTATGTAACTGCACTGCAAACGGTATGTAACTGCACTGCAAACTGTATGTAACTGCACTGCAAACGGTATGTAACTGCACTGCAAACGGTATGTAACTGCACTGCAAACGGTATGTAACTGCACTGCAAACTATATGTAACTGCACTGCAAACGGTATGTAACTGCACTGCAAACTGTAAGTAACTGCACTGCAAACGGTATGTAACTGCACTGCAAACGGTATGTAACTGCACTGCAAACTGTATGTAACTGCACTGCAAACGGTATGTAACTGCACTGCAAACTATATGTAACTGCACTGCAAACGGTATGTAACTGCACAGCAAACGGTATGTAACTGCACAGCAAACGGTATGTAACTGCACAGCAAACGGTATGTAACTGCACTGCAAACTATATGTAACTGCACTGCAAACTGTATGTAACTGCACTGCAAACTGTATGTAACTGCACTGCAAACGGTATGTAACTGCACTGCAAACTATATGTAACTGCACTGCAAACTGTATGTAACTGCACTGCAAACGGTATGTAACTGCACTGCAAACGGTATGTAACTGCACAGCAAACGGTATGTAACTGCACTGCAAACGGTATGTAACTGCACAGCAAACGGTATGTAACTGCACAGCAAACTGTATGTAACTGCACTGCAAACGGTATGTAACTGCACTGCAAACTATATGTAACTGCACTGCAAACGGTATGTAACTGCACTGCAAACGGTATGTAACTGCACTGCAAACGGTATGTAACTGCACTGCAAACTATATGTAACTGCACTGCAAACTGTATGTAACTGCACTGCAAACGGTATGTAACTGCACTGCAAACTATATGTAACTGCACTGCAAACGGTATGTAACTGCACTGCAAACGGTATGTAACTGCACTGCAAACTGTATGTAACTGCACTGCAAACTGTATGTAACTGAACTGCAAACGGTATGTAACTGCACTGCAAACGGTATGTAACTGCACTGCAAACTATATGTAACTGCACTGCAAACGGTATGTAACTGCACTGCAAACTGTATGTAACTGCACTGCAAACGGTATGTAACTGCACTGCAAACTATATGTAACTGCACTGCAAACTGTATGTAACTGCACTGCAAACGGTATGTAACTGCACTGCAAACTATATGTAACTGCACTGCAAACGGTATGTAACTGCACAGCAAACGGTATGTAACTGCACTGCAAACGGTATGTAACTGCACTGCAAACTATATGTAACTGCACTGCAAACTGTATGTAACTGCACTGCAAACTGTATGTAACTGCACTGCAAACGGTATGTAACTGCACTGCAAACGGTATGTAACTGCACAGCAAACGGTATGTAACTGTACTGCAAACGGTATGTAACTGCACAGCAAACGGTATGTAACTGCACAGCAAACTGTATGTAACTGCACTGCAAACGGTATGTAACTGCACTGCAAACGGTATGTAACTGCACTGCAAACGGTATGTAACTGCACTGCAAACGGTATGTAACTGCACTGCAAACTGTATGTAACTGCACTGCAAACGGCATGTA
>JAWQFJ010001978.1:15000-32500 GCA_034096865.1 Theodoxus fluviatilis | reverse complement strand
CCCAGTCGGCAGAACGGCAGGTATGAGTGTGCCATGCATTCATTGCGAACATTGTCGAGCTGTGAGCTAATGTGACAGACGCAAGAGGTGGCGATATTTCAGACTGTAAAAACGTCACTGGCAATCTTTTCTGACATGGGGCCATGACCGGTGGGCGGTCAGACAACAGATACCGGGCAACAGCGACTGTTCCAACTTCCTACGCGAAGCTTCGCTCTGGCTTTCCGAGGTTCATCAAACTTTCTGTAGCTCGGCCTTCTCCACCTCTTTGGCAATGTTGATGATGATGATGATGATGATGATGATGATGATGATGATGATGATGATGATGATGATGATGATGATGATGATGGTGATGATGATAAAGATGATGATGATGACGACGGAGATGATGATGACGACGGCGACGACGACGACGACGACAGGGACGATGACATCAGTGATGATGACGACGACGACGATGCGATGATGATGATCATGCTAATGATGATGATGATGATGATGATGATGATGATGATGATGATGATGATGATGATGATGATGATGATGACGACGACGACGATGACGATGACGATGTTTCAAAACAGCCATTTTACTGCCATAGTGAATCAGGAGTACAAACTTGAAAATGCGTTTAATGCATGCAAGAAAAAAACAACCTCATGTAATTTGTTACGGCAAAGATGAACCTAAAAACCCTTCAGTCACACTCATGAACGCGTACCAGTTTCAAACTCGAACCCGACAGTTTCCAGACGACATGCCCATGGAACCAGGCACGCGGGCAGGACACGACTTACAAACTATACGCCCGAACAATGTTTTTAAATGTAAAGAAGATAATAGAGAAGTCTACACAAATTCAAGTGTATGCATTTCCGGCATCGACTCTAATGCTTTCAGGCTCACTGTGCCTCTCCATCCAACCCCTCACCAGGGAAAGCACAGCAGCTGGCAGTTGACGGGTGACGCTGTTCCCTGACCAATGCCCAACTCAGCCTGTGCAGAATCTCACTGCTGGTCTGAATGTGAAGAAATAACGCCAACTTTTCTGGAGCTTCCCAAAACAAGTGCGTCGTTTTAGAAACCCACGCCGGAAAACCGCGTAGTTTGGAATGTGAGAAAAACGCGCAATTTCGGTTGCTGACCGCGCATCATAGGATGAAAAAAAACTCCTGTGCTCGAAAAAGATGCATCGTACCAGTTTGGGAGGAACTTTGTTTAATCGCAGTTCTTGTTCACGCAGTCTGCCAGATCTGGCCATTCACAAAAACAAAAATGATATTCAAAATGAGTATTAGACAAAAATTATAATTTAACCCCAACAAAGTACAACATCTTAAGGCTGCACGTTACAAAGTTATATAATGCCTTTATTCGTAGCCGTTGCATAAACAAACACCTCTTGTACAATACATGTATAACCTTGCATGTGCTTTTCACTCCTTTCTTTATTTCTTGTATACATGTCAATACTTACTCAAATGAAAAGAGCAAAGGCACATCTTATTTTTAAACATCTATAGACTATTTACACTTTCAAGCGGATCGCACGCTCGTTTTGTTTGCACAAAATACGTACTCCTTTTTCCACAAAATGAAACAAGGTGTTGCACTAACAGCAAGAAAAAGCGCGCTTTACCGAAATGGGTGATATGGAGCACTCGTTCAAATGCTTGGTTTTGGGATCCAGCCCAGCTCTTCACCGCGCCCGTAGACGCAACTCTTGCATCAACTGGGCCAGAGGCAAAGTACTCGATGACCCTGAGTGTTTCAGTACACAAAGCATGCTTCCACTTAGCTTTCTCGTCGCCTCGTCTGTGAATTACAACCCTGACATTTCCGGTGGAAGTGGGACAAGTTCTGCAGGAGTAGAGCACACCTAGTGGGGTGTTTCTGACGTCATCCATGCTGGGATGCAAAGCAGGCACCACTCACCGTCAGCAATCATGACATCACCGTCGAGATGTGTTGCGCACGTCACGCATGTGTCTGATGAGCAAGCACTGCCGAAAAATCTCCTCACACGTGGCAACTTTTCTTGAAAGGACACAACATTCTTTGTGCATTCAGTAGTGACTCTGGCGCAGTTCGCAATGAATGCGTAATAGACTTGACCCTTCGCATTACAGCATTGCGCCAAAAATAGTTCGTTCTGATACTTTTTCTCATCACTTTTTACAGAAATCATTCAGATGTCAAAACTTGTTTCCATTTTAACACAAATATTTTATTTAATCGAATAAACGCTTGTTTATTGCATCAACAAGAGTAAGTAATGAGTTTTGCGCAAAATAATCTTAGAAATACTTTAACGGCGTATGTCAGGGAGCAGATCGGCTATCCCACAAGCCTCTTGTGTGACCGTCATTTGAATTTTTCGGACGAAATCCTTCCATCACGTGATGTCAACTGTGCTAGTGACACTTTCGCCGGTAGGCGAAGTCTCTAGTGAACTAGAATGGTCTTTGTGTCTGGTAAAATAGCTGAATAAGAACGGGGGGGGGGGGATTACAGAAAAAAGATATACAGACGAGGGCATCAGGCAGAAAATGAACTCGGGGCACTCGCCCGTGGTAGTCGGCAACGATACCACTCGGCCATGTGTATTCACACAGAATGGGCGTGTTGATGGACGTGTTTCCAACTTTCCCCCATCGTGCTCCATCATAGTAACTGTGGCCTTACAGTCGGTTGTCAACTCTTCCACTAACCAGTTTCCCCACAAACAAAACTAGGAAAACGCCAAAGGGTGTGAAATTGCATCACAGATCAGTTATTAACTCCACTCTCCGCCCAGTTTTTTCAACAGCCGCGGTGTTCGAATTTCTTCGAACTCAGTCCAGTCAGTTGTGAATCTTGTGACGACAAGAGGTTTTTGCGATAAACTGGCCACATTAGAAATATGCGGTAATATAGAACTGTACAAGAAAGTAATATTTCTGCATCAGGGCATCCTACAACTGACAGATGAAGTAGCAGAAGTCACAGAAGTTTTGAATCGAGTAAGGCTAGGCCGCCATCGGGACGTCTGGATGGACACTTGTCTACCACTACGTCACAAGCAGGAATCCATCTGACTGGTTGCCCTACGGACATGATAAAAATAGCACGTGTACCTATTGGGCGGGCTCTCAGCAGAACATTGCTTTTGGAATATGTGAGCGCGACATTTCCTAAGGAAACGACACAGTTACCAGAAATGTGTCTTCATGTGAGAAGGCTCCGAGAGACTTTTTTGCAGTGCGGACTGCACATGAATGCCGTGCCTCTGACTACCAACGCGCAAAAAGCTCTGCAAAGGCGTTCGTCTTTTTCAACAACAGCAAAAAAAAAAAAAAAAAAAAAAAACTGCAAGAGTAGCAGTAACGTTGGATGAGTGTGTTTTGTTTTTTGTTTTTTCTCCTTCAACTGAATCTGTTTCTCTTGTCCGTCTGAAGTGTGTGGAGAAACCAAGTTTCAATTATTCGTGTGTGCCTCTTCAGGGTCCAGAGACAGTCTTTTAGGCTCTTGATTGCCGTAAAGACGGACTGTTCTAGATGGGCGGATAATTCCCCAGTGGGTTCGGGGTAAGAACAGGTCCACCACTTCTCCCCATCCAATTCGCCGAAAGCGAGTGCATAATGAAAAATGTTGTTTCGACTTGCTTACACTCCAGTACAAGTGATTGGGTTCATCAGTGACATAGTGTATGGCCGTATAGCCGCATCCATCCATTCATCCATCTATCCATCCAAACATTCATCCGTCCATCATCTATCCATCCATTCGTTCATTCATCCATCCGTCCATTCATCCGCTTATCCACCCACCCATCCACCCATCCATCCATCCATCCATCCATCCATCCACCCGTCCGTCTGTCCTTCCATCCTGCTGGCCAGCAGAATATCTGAATTCCTATTTCATGAGCCTGCACTAATAAAACTTTGAGAAATGCTCGAAAGTAGTCCGAGATGGATCTGTTTGATCAGTGACCTCAGGCCCCAGAGCGGGTGTGTACAAGAGAAAGGAAAACGATACCATTCCGAGGGTTCCCTCGTGGCCATCTACTGGCATTCGTCGCCATGTGTAGGGAGGAAAAGCTGGTCGTCCTCAAAGCACTTCGATGTGGCACTCATTGGCGGCGGAAGTCAGCGAACCCCAGCCATCCTCTGTCTACACCTAGCGGGGAAACTCTTTCGGCTTTAGGTTCGGAACGTTCAAAACCACTTGTAAATAAGTGTCTCCTCCTCCTCCTCCTCCTCCTCCTCCTCCTCCTCCTCCTCCTCCTCCTCCTCCTCCTCCTCCTCCTCCTCCTCCTCCTCCTCCTCCTCCTCCTCCTCCTCCTCCTCCTCCTCTTCCTCCTCTTTCTCCTCCTCCTCCTCTTTCTCCTCCTCTTTCTCCTCCTCCTCCTCTTTCTCCTCCCCTTTCTTCTCCTCCTCCTTCTCCCCCTCTTTCTCCTCTCCTTCCGCCCCCCCCGCAACAAAAGATGCCCCCCCACCCCCTCCTCCCCACCCCTCCTCCCCCCCCCCCCCTCCCCCCCCCCTTTCTCCTCCTCCTTCTCCTGGAAAGAGTTTTTACTCGTCAGTCTATCGCGAACCTGGTTTCCACCATTACAGTTTACACCCCCTCCAACCCCCCCTCCCCCAGTCTCTCCCCCACCCCTTTCCCCAACAATCGTAAAGTCGTCATGGTAGTACTATCGGTTTTTTCCTATAAGAGCAAAATGTACCTGTCAGAAGAAAAACGTATTGCAGCACACTGACAACTTTCACGCACACAAAGCGTGTGTCGAAGTGAGAAGCAAACATAGGCGCTACATCCCTGTCTGTCATTTCATCGCTGTCAGTGTCATTGGGTACTCAAACACCACCCCTAGCAGAATCTGTGCATCCTCCAGGTTCCTGGCCTGGTCTACGTTTCAGAGTAGGTAATATTTATCAAGGAATTTGTTGTTAAAGTACATGTCATTACGTTAATAACACGGACTTTCTCAAACACGCAGCAGAAACTGATAATTCCCTATCTTGGTTTGCTCGTTTTGTCTCTCTCTCTCTCTCTCTATCTCTCTGTGTCTCTCTCTCTCTGTGATTCTCTCTCTCTCTCTGTTTCTCTGTCTCTCTCGCTCTCTGTCTTTCTCTTTCCGGGTCTCTCTTTCTTTCTCTCTTTCTCTCTTTCTTTCTCTTTGTCGCTGTTTCTCTCTCTCTCTCTCTCTCTCTCTCTCTCTCTCTCTCTCGCTCGCTCGCTCGCTCACTCGCTCTCGCTGTCGCTGTCTCTCTTTGTCTCTCTCTCTCTCTGTCTGTCTCTCTCTCTGTGTTTCTGTCTCTCTCTGTTTCTCTGTTTCTCTCGCTCTCTCTGTCTTTCTCTCTCCGGGTCTCTCTCTCTCTCTCTCTCTCTCTCTCTCTCTCTCTCTCTCTCTCTCTCTCTCTCATCCCTCTTACCTTCTCTCAGACAGCTTGGTAATCCTGCAGCCTGGTTTGACGGGGAGTCATGCATCAGAACGTAGACACGCTATCCACGCCTCAGCAACGTGGAGGAGGGAGAAGAGAGAGGTTGTAGGTGGGGTGGGGGTACTGGGATGCGATAGCAGGAAGAAGGAAAAATACGGTAGGAGAGAAGAGAAGAGAAGAGGTGAGAACAGGAGAAAAGAGAAGGGAGAGAAGGAGAGAGAAGAGAGGAGAGGAAGAGGAGAGGAGAGGTGAGAGCGATGGAGGAGAGGAAGAGGAGGAGAGTGAGGAGGAGCGAGGCGATCGGAGGGAGGCGAGAGGAGAGGAAGAGAGCAGAGGAGAGGGAGAAGGGGAAGGGGAGGGGTGGGGGAGGGGGGGGAGTGGTTGGGGAAGAGGGGATTGAGGAGGGAGGGGAGAGGACGAGGGCAGAGGAGAGGGGAAGGAGGAGGGGAGAGGGGATGGAGGGGCGAGGGGAGGGGAGATGGAGAGGAGGGAGGAGGAGGAGGAGGAGGAGGGCAAGGAGCGGAGAGGAGGAGGAGCGGAGATGAGCGGAGGAGGAGGAGGAGAGGAGGGGAGGGGAGGGGAGAGAGGAGGAGGAGGAGGAGGAGGAGAGGGGAGGGGGAGCGAGGGAGGAGAGGAGGATAGGCGTAGGAGTGGAGGAGAGGAGAGAGGACGGAGAGGCGAGGAGGAGGAGAGGAGAGAGAGAGGAGAGGAGGAGGGAGCGGAGAGGAGAGGAGGAGGAGAAGGTCGTGAGGGTAGGAGAGGAGGGGAGAGGCGAAGAGAGGAAGCCGAGGATTAAAGAATGAGGGAGGAAGGAGTTGAGGGAGGATGCGAGGTGGAAGTAAGGGGAGAGACGAGAGGAGAAGGAGAGTATAGGGAGATGCAATCAAGGAGCGGCAGTTATACGGTCGGTGAGCTGTTTCTAGTGAAGAATTAAGAGTAGGCTCTTGAGTGAGAGGAGATGATATGAGAGTGTCAGTAGAGACAGAGTAGATGCAGTGCCAGGTGACGGAAGGGAATGGCATGGCAGGGGAAAGTGAATGAATGGTGAAGTTGGCTGGTAGGGTGTGATGTGGAGTGGTCAGTGTACGGGAAAGTGTAAGTGGAAGGGGGACGGGGAGTGGGAAAAGGGAGATGGCAGGGCAGGGAAGGTGTAAGGGAAGGTCAGGGAAGGGCATTGAGGGTCAGGAAGGGACACGGTAAGGCCGTGTCCGGGAAATTGCATCTAATACGAGCCTGCGAACTGTTGTGTCCTTTACTTTCACTTCCCTTGCAGTGTAAGGTCCTGTTCCATTGCAGGGACATTGACGGCACTTGTATTTCAGGGGCCTGGTGCGGTTGACGTTCCCCTTTCCCTTTCACTGTCTTCCTATTGCCTGTTACTTCAAGTGTTCCCTCTCTCTCCCTCATCTCCCATCCTACTTACCTCACGCTCCTCTCCTCGCCGGCTCACTCTCCCTCCTTACTTTCCTCTCCTATCCCCTCCACGTACTGCCTCTCCTCTCCTTTCATTTCCTTCCTTTCGCCTCTTTCCCTCACTAGCTCGCCTCACTGGTGCTAGAACCGGCGTTACTTTCCCGCAGGAGCACGTGGAATCCTCTATCCAGCCCGTCCCTTGCCGCTACTGCTCCCCTGACGTTGTGAGAAGACGTTGAGGTTGAGAGAACAAAGCGACGTAGAACGGAAGTGAGCGTGAACACGCATAATTCAGTCCGCGCGTTCCGCTTCGCCGGCAATGTCCACTTATGCCATACGTGTAGAGGCGACCAGGCGACAAGATTTTGTGCGAGCAGCAAGGTGCGGTCAAGCTGCAGATTTCTGCTGCGGGCACAACATTTTGTTGCCCCGTCGCCTCGTGTGCAATGGGCATAAGGGCGTTGCGAGTTGCATGCTTGAGAGGCGTAGCGAGGAAAGGTGCGTGATGACGGCATGGCAGTAGACTGCTCTCATGACACGCTACTAATTGTCACCAAACTTCAAGTAGGATATCCAAAATGGCTGGTCATATCCAAAATGGCTGGTCATATCCAAAATGGCTGGTCATGCAGACGCGCAAGGATATGCGGTACGTTCTGAGCGAACATCAGAGCGGATAGCTACTGTGCGGAAGTGTGCATTTAGTCGAGTTTTCCCCCAAATTTGACCTCCCCCGCCCCCCATGCCTCCCCCCCCCCCTCCGGCCTCTCCCCCTCTCGGCCCTCCCCCCCCCCCCCCCGCCCCCCCCCCCCCCCCCCCCCCCCCCCCCCCCCCCCCCCCCCCCGCAATTTCCCGGTGAATCAGGAGTTAAGAATAAAAACATTACGTTCTCTTTTGATGAGGGAACTGAAGTCTTCACTCTTTATTCCAGCCATCACCACTTTGGGTAGTGGGAAGTTTTATTTTGCATACAGAGGATGTCAGACTGTATAGCCCTACCCATCCAGCCAGCCACCCCCCTCCATTCCCTTTACCTCACGCCCAAAGCCCAAGGAAAAAAAAGATGGTCGGNNNCTATGGAAGATAACTGTTTCAAACTTAATAATTATGTGGGGCACATGTTATACTTTCATCATGAGACACATTTGGTCACATATCATCAAGGTCAAGGTCACTTTGACCCTTATGAAATGTGACCAAAATGGGGTAGTGAACCACTAAAAGTGACTATATCTCATGGTAGAAAGTGCCAATAAGCACCATTGTGCTTCCTATGTCTTGAATTAAGAGCTTTGTGTTGCATGACCTTGGATGACCTTGACCTTGGGTCAAGGTCACATGTTTTTTTGGTAGGGAAAAAATGTGTAAATCATTTCTTAGTGTATGATGTCATTGCTAGGTTTAGTTGTTTGACCTTGACCTTGAAGGTCACCTGAAGGTCACGGTCGTATAAAGGTCAAGATCAAGCATGTGAGTCGTATGGGCTTTGCCCTTCTTGTTTTCATTTGTAACGAGCTGGAGATTTTTCAATAGAGTTCAGTTCAGGTCAGTTCATGTAAGTGCAGTAATGTGTCGATGTTTATGTCCATGCCTATGCTCTTTCATGTTTTCCCACACGCACGCACACGCGCGCGCGCGCACACACACACATACTCACATACAGCACACATACACACACGCACACGTGCGCGCACACACACATTCAAACGGACGGAAAAACGGAGAGACAAACAGACACATAAACACGCGTACACACACACAAAGATAGATAGATAGATAGATAGATAGATAGATAGATAGATAGATAGATAGATAGATAGATAGATAGATAGATAGATAGATAGATAGATAGATAGATAGATAGATAGATAGATAGATAGATAGATAGATAGATAGATAGATAGATAGATAGATAGATAGATAGATAGATAGATAGATAGATAGATAGATAGATAGAGAGATAGATAGATAGAGAGACAGGCAGGCAGGCAGGCAGGCAGGCAGGCAGGCAGGCAGGCAGGCAGGCAGGCAGGCAGGCAGACGACAGACAGACAGACAGACAGACAGACAGACAGACAGACAGACAGACAGACAGACAGACAGACAGACAGACAGACAGACAGACAGACAGACAGACAGACAGACAGACAAACGGACACACAGACACACAGACAGAAAGACAGACACACAGACACACAGACACACAGACAGACAGGCACACAGACAGAAAGACAGACACACACACAGACAGAAAGACAGACACACAGACAGACTGAGACAGAGATTGACCGAGAGAGATGAAAATAATGAACATTTATTAAGTTCGAACATTCTGTTGCTCACCGTTCTTGCAAGATAACAAAAGACCGCATCATCGTGCTACTACGCTCATTTTTATTGAAGAAAATAACAACTTTTACCATAGTTTTAAAATTGGCCGCCCGGTACACTAGTTAACGAAACTATTGATCTATGTAGAAAAGCAATGTACAAGCAAAGAAATGCAAAACAAAACAACAACAAAAACTATTTAAGCTTAATATCTAGTAATTTAAAATATATTTGTCGATAACTCCTCTATCACAGCATTTCTTTTTGTGGTGAACACAATTTGGGGGAAATAATCGGTTAATTCCATGCCAAGTCCACGTATCAGGGAATCACCTCTTTTACCCTTGGATGTCGCACCTCTAGAGGAAACAAATGAGAAGCAAGCCTAATTTTACACTCTCCTCACGTTGATTATTACCTCCGCCAAGGAGAGGATGTTTTCCTTCGGTTACTTAGTTCCTTAGTTCTTTATTCGGCAAAATTAATATTAAAAAAGATCAAAACGGATTCTGGTGAAATTTGGTGCAAGGTGGGAGTTTCACCCAAGGAACAATCCATTCAACTTAGGAGCTTATCTGCTGCCTCGTTTTGGAATTACAACCATAAAGAGATGCGCCATCGCGCATCACGAAGCTGATGACCACAATCTCTTGATGACGTCGGCGAACGCGTTCCACACTTAGAGACAGCTAGCAGGCGCCGAAATGAACTAAGCTTTGTAGCGTCAGGCCTGGTTCGCAGTAACATCCGGTCTGAATGCTGCAAGCCTTGGAAGATAAATGTTGGCCTCCTTGGCGGCGGGTTGCGCTCCCAGAGTGCTCTCTCTAGCACTGAAAGGCTTCTGCCTGGCGCATATTGCACGTTTGTTTGTTTGTTTATTTTGTTTGTTTGTTTGATTTTACCTTCTGCCTTACTTCTTGTTAAAAATATATTCAGAAAGGGAAATACATTCACATGGCTGGCTCGAAGTAAACCTTTGGTACAAAGACTACACATCGAACACTTTTCACACAAGAAATATATGAAATAAAAAGGGAACCATTAAACTTGTGCGCACTGTATAATTAGATGCTGTAGAAGTCATTGGAAATGGTGAGAGAGATGAGATCTGGAATGGGAAAGTGGGGGGTGGATGAGTGAGGAGGTGGGGGTGAGTGGGGAGGTTGGGGTGGGATTGGGCGGGGGGGTAGGGGAAAGGGGGGAAAGGGGGAGGGGGAAGGTGGAGGGGGGAGGGGGAGAACAGTATCAAAAGGTATTGGGAGAAGGGCCTTTTCTTGTTATAATGCTTATATTTTATTCATATTAGTAATACCGGTGACCACTTGTGCTGAAATTTGACACATACTGCATGTGTTTGGTGATGAATATTAATACAGACAAGTTGTGCACAAACAATTTTCCCTGTTATGAGCGTTTAATCGAAAACCACCGTGCAAGACCGTCTTCATCAATCGCTGTGAAAAGTGCACAGTCGGATTCGTGAGGTGTCTTGTGATGCTATATATAACGAGATGAAGTATAAGCCACGTTTATAAAAGTATCGTCATAGATATGAACTACGTCAACCTGCACCAATTGAAATCGAAGACTACCTCACAAAGTGTCCGGTGCAGTTTTCTCTTCTGAAGATGAATTGCCTGTTCTACATCGATACATTACTTTCTCCTACTTGGTTTGCGACGGTAATTTATAGTCAGAGCAAATCAGAGGAAAAGATAGGAGTCGTGCGACACCATGGGCCGACTTTCTCCGCACTGAAGTGAACCAAGCATTCTTTATCTGATAGATTACCAAAAAGACTGCGTGCAGCATTCTGTAACATGTGATTGTAGCATCTATCCACGTACCCAAATACTGTGCATGCAAATAGGCGCGGATGCCCGCTCATAGACATAAATAGTGAGTACATGCCTGTACTCGTTATCTCTCTCTATCTCTTTTTCTCTCTCTCACACACACACATGCGCGCGCGTGCGTGCGCACGCACGCACGCACGCACGCACAAAACACACACACACACACACAAACAAACACACACACACACACACACACACACACACACTCTCTCTCTCTCTCTCTCTCTCAAACCAAACCATACAAAACCGAAACTAACCAAAAGAAACAAACAAGCCACGTCTACTAATGAACTGATAGCCCCCCCCCCCCCCCCCCCCCGCCCCCCCCAAAGTGAGACAAAGGCAGCAAGACGAATTATGCCAACACAAGTTGCAGTGCTGCACACAAAACCTGTCACTACGTAACTTGGGGACTGGAATGTGGTCCAAAGTTGATCTAGTTCATCATGAATATTCAGTACTTCAGTCCGTTGTCTGCGAAGATGAAGACAAGTTTGCTTCTGTCCAACCCCGTCCTTTTGCACGTAAACCACCAACTGCAACGGAGAGGTGCAGAAAACTAGACAAACCATGAGAATGTCTATACTACTTTGAAACAGATCAATGGGTAAACATAGACGTAAACAGCTAGGACATGCACCAATACTTGAGAAATTGTCTAGGCGTAAAAGCAGGCAGCAAGGACATCTATTCCTCAGAGATTGTCTAAGCGTAAACACAGGCGTAGAATTCATTAAAATCACCGACTATATCGAGGATACAGAAAAACTAAACAAAGCGCAAGGATACGTGGCAACATTTTCGAAGTTGAAGCGAAGACGACTGATTCGTGTGTCACTCAAGACAGCGAGTGACTAAAGTGAAATGTTGACTCAAAATAAAAGCAGAGTGCGTTTTGATTTTTCACACTTTTGAAATAAACAAACAGACACTTTAACCCTAAAGGTGTGCATGAGGTTTAGAATGCGACACTTTCGGACGATGAGGTGAGATATCTTATGAGCGAAATTGCATGAAGACCGTACAACGTTCAAAATAACCATGATAGACTAGACACTTTAATCACCTATGCGGTTACAGTTTCTTTGTACGTAAGTCATGTAATACTCTGCACTTTGACAATGATTATTTGATGTAATCTAATGTGGAATAACTCATAATCGAGTAAACTGTTGTTATTATTATGCCGTTGGTCTCTGCGCGAAACGCGCAAAAATATGCAAACGATTCCATGACAAACTTGCATGGACTTCGGTGAGAAGAAATTAAAAAAGTTGCAAACGAAGTTCTTACTGAGACTGCATCTGTAACGTTTTTGTTTTCCCCATCAAACACAAGACTCTTTACCGCTCTTCTTTGGTGTGTTTCTGTAAGCCTTTAGTTCTACTCACCCTTTTTCTATGCACGCAATAGGGTGGCTCTCTTTGAGGCACTGGGGGCCCAGCACGTTGAAGTACAGAACGCCCAAATTATCCCCTGCCGATGATCCCGTGTCCTTCAGACATTTGAAAAATGTCGACTCGCAGTCGCAGTGGCTCCTGTAAGTACAACATGAAGAATTAGTAGGCTGCTTCATTTGTTGGATGGTAGATGAAACGTCTACTCTTTTTTTTTGTCGTTGCCTGCATTTGTATGGGCTGAGAACTTTGTGCTTTTCCTGCCTATTAAACACTGGTCAAAAAGATATCTTGGTTATACTTTTTTAAAGTTATCGCTGCAAACATCATAAAAGTGGTGGTGCTGGTGGTGGTGGCGGCGACGGCGACGGCAGCGATGACGACAATGAGTAATTAATTCTAGGGCAGCTCAGTCTTTTAAACACTTTTTTTTCCGTCCCATGTGTCTGGAGACAAAACGTGAGGACAGACAGGCAGTGAAGACGCACGCAGTCAGGATTGGTGCCGTTCCCACTCCTTGAAAAGAACTCCACACCCACACATGGTCACACCCACACACGCTCACACACACACACGCTCACACCCACACATGGTCACACCCACACACGCTCACACGCCTTTCACTGCCTTTATTTTCCACCAGTATTAACCTGGTTTAACCCCTCTGTGTGGAAAGGGAGCGAAGTTGAAGCACTTTGCCCTTTGTAGTCCTCACTTGTACAGTTGTAGCAACAGCATCAAGATCTGTTGCTGTAAAACCGTGCGGATTAGCAACAGCAGTCTCTGCATGTCTTAACAAACATCTGGGGCGATCGTTCATCTTCTCTCGAGGTGGACGAAAGCTTGGAAAAGTAGCACCACAACCACCATCACTACCAGCACCAACATCACCGCCACCACCACCACCACGAAATTATCAGCAGATGCATCCTCGTCAGCAGCAGCAGCAGCTGACGCAACAACAACAACATCGTCAGGACGACGACAACAACAACAACTGCATCCTGGCGGTGCACTCACCTGGTGTAGAGGCCGCTGTTGAAGAGGTCGTACTTGTACTGGAAGGCTCCAATGGTGTCGTTGCAGTGGTCGTGTTGACGGCAGCAGGCGTCAGCTGAAGCGTGGTGGCCGAGGTCAGTGTAGTTGTCGGCGATGTTGCCCGCGCCGCACCACTTTGTCCCTGCAAGAAGGCCAGGAACTGATGAATGAATGATGAATGAAGTTCTACGGCCTATCAGCCAGTACTCGCCATTCAAGGCCATTGATCACGAAAATCATTAGAAATTGTCTAAGAACCAGTCAAGTACCGGATGTTTATTCGCCTTTTACTAATCGCGTAGGAAGACGAGGTGTGTCTAATCTTCACCTCTAGCCAGAGGAGCACCACCTCTGTATTTGTGCTTACAAACAGCTACGTTTACTAAGGGCAAAATACTGCTTTACTGTGAAACAGTGGCAGCAGCAGCAGCAAGGATGAGACACGGACAGCAGGAACAACAGGATTCCTCATCACCATCACCATCACCTCCACCACCATCATCATCATTATCATCATCATCATCATCATCATCATCATCATCATCATCATCATCATCATCATCATCATCCTCCTCCTCCTCCTCCTCCTCCTCCTCACAATCACCACCACCGTCGTCGTCGTGATTGTCATCGTCGTCGTCGTCGTCATCATCGTCATCAATTTCGCCGTCAACGTCGTCGGCATCGTCACCGTCGTCGTCGTCGTCTCTCCTCCTCCTCCATCTCCTGCTCCTCCTGCTCCTCCTCCTGCTCCTCCTCCTCCACATCCCCCTCCCCCTCCTCCTCCTCCTTCCCCTCCCCCTCTCCCTCCCCCATTTCCCTCCCCCTCTCCCTCCCCCTCCTCCTCTTCTTCCTCCTCCTCCTCTTCTTCCTCCTCCTCCTCCTCCTCCTCCTCGCCCTCCTCTCCTCCCTCCTCACTCCTCCTCCCTCCTCCTCCTCCTCCTCCTCCTCCTCCTCCTCCTCCTCCTCCTCCTCCTCCTCCTCCTTCTCCTCCTCCTTCTCCTCCTCCTTCTCCTCCTCCTTCTCCTCCTCGCCATCCTCTTCCTGCTCCTCCTCCTCCTCCTCCTGCTCCTCGCCATCCTCTTCCTCCTCCTCCTCGCCCTCCTTCTCCTCCTCCCCCTCGCCCTCCTCCTCCTCCCTCCTCCTCCTCCTTCTCCTCCTCCTCCTCCTCTCCTCCCTCTCCTCCTTACCTCCTCCTCCTCTCCTCCTCTCCTCCTGCGCCCTCCTCCTCCTCCTCGCTCCTCCTCCTCCTCCTCCTCGCCTCCTCCTCCTCCTCCTCCTCGCCCCCCTCCTCCTCCTCCATCTCCTCCTCCTCCTCCTCCTCCTCCTCCTCCTCCTCCTCCATCTCCTCCTCCTCCTCCTCCTCCATCTCCTCCATCTCCTTCCTCTTCTTCTTTTTCTTCTCTCGTTTCATCAACATATGTCGCAGTCCCACACGGAGTTGATAATCCTTGCTCATCATACAGATTAGCGTCGAGAAAGCTGTGCACACTATCGAGCAATTATTCCCCAACGGAAAAGTTGTTGACAGAAGTAGGAGAAAAACAGCCTGTGGGTTGGGGGTAAGAGTGGACAATGGCTATCGTTACGCCTTTCGTCAAAGGCAAATAACTAGATGAATCGTGATTCCACTGGCTCCTGCCCAAGAAAGCTCTCAAGATGTGTCGTGGTCAATACCGAAAACTGCCTTAAACTGACAGGCCGTAAAACTTCAGCATCTGGTCATCCAATCATCTGGTGGAAGAGGAGCTGGTAATGGAGGGATAAAATGTGCAGGCAGATTTAATAACGTAGTTTCTCGTCGAGTGAAATGCCCTACTGCCATTTTGGTAGTCTTCGCCAAGCGCTTGACAAAGTCGTTATTAAAAACTGCAAGTATGGTCCAAAAACCTACTAATTCCTCTCAGTGCTATCACCTGTTTTGAAGGCTCGTGCACTGAAAAAGTAGAACGCCTTTGACGGAAATGATTAGCATGGACCTCTTCCAAACAATGTTTTCCCGTGCGACGTGGTGTGTAAAGATGGTTGGAAGAGCACGAGGGATGTACTTCCACCATCTGAATCAGATTAATTAGGCATCTAGCAGTTTGAAGCGCATTAAAATGTTTATGAAATGGCCACCATCCTATTTGCGTGCAGTAGGAATGCCTGCCTGCCTGCCTGCCTGCCTGCCTGTCTGCCTGTCTGCCTGATGAATAAATGAAATTTCACGGCCTATCAACCGTTGTAAGCCATGTAGGGCAATGACTACAAAAGCCGCGAGAGCTGGTTAGGGTAAGTACAAGCCAAGTCTCGATTTTTCCAGTTATTTACCTTTTAGTAATCCTCTATGGAGACATGGTGGTTCTAATCTTAAACCCATCACACAGGGGGCTCGTGCGAGAGGACGCGATACTTGTCATGTGCATCGGCTTGCGACGTCAGCTCAAGGCAGTCCACATCCGGGTAGACGCGTAACGTGGGCGGCAAATGAACGTAAAGAATGAAGCCTATGTGGATGTGAATCGAAAATGTTGGTGAGCGGAAAATGGTGTTTTTTTCAGAGATGGAGAGCATTGCAGGGATAGAGTGTCAACAGGAGTTGCAGGGTAAACGGAGGTGAAAAGGGGTGGGGGTTGGGATGGGGATGGGGGTGGGGGTGGGGTGGAGAGGAGCAGAACGAGGAAAATAGGGGAAAGAAACAAGAGAGAGAGAGAGAGAGAGAGAGAGAGAGGGAGAGGAGAGGAGAGGAGAGGAGAGAGAGAGAGAGAGAGAGAGAGAGAGAGAGAGAGAGAGAGAGAGAGGGAGAGGAGAGGAGAGGAGAGGAGAGAGAGAGAGAGAGAGAGAGAGAGAGAGAGAGAGAGAGAGAGAGAGAGAGAGCGAGAGAGAGAGAGAGCTAGAGAGAGAGAGATAGAGAGAGAGAGAGCAAAAGAGGAAGTCAAAGGAACGCCCATATTCCCACGATCAAAAGGAGTGTTATGGCGGCCCTTGCAGAGTTCAAACGAGTAAATTCTACGAGTTTGTAGAGAAGTTTCAGCACCAGGTGCGGACTGAAATGAACAAATAAACTGAAGTGCTTGCGCTATTCTTATGAGCACAGCTGCGCTGAGAACTTCGCTTTACACACTGATGACACAAGCACTCTCTAATAATCTGGCTGACCATTGCATTTCCCACCTGCACGAAAAGCAAAGTTTAGTGCTGCACTTCTATGAGCACCGAGGCAGAGAGTCGCTATCAGCTCCATTCAAACGGCATTCTACCCCAGCAAACTCTCTTTTCATGTCTTCACTGACCCTTTTCCTAATACCTTCATTACCCTCTTCCTTTAAGTTATATTTTAAGACGGTTGCGTTCGAGCCACATATACAGCCAACATGAGACAGTTACATCCACTCGAAAACATAGAACTTGTTTGCAGGCGATCTTTTAGTATTTCTGGACCAAGAAAGATCCTTTTTGGTGAAACAGGAAGCTTGTTTAAGGAATCTCAGCGACCTGCTCGGGGTACCTGGTCTGGTAAGTCGAGCACGTACTTGGTGTGTCGTTCCCCAAGTCCTGGTGGCCTGATGTGCCCGGACGACTTCTTTAAACTACACGTGAGGGGAAAAAAGTTCACTCTGTTCGATTCGAATTTTAATATAATATACCTCCAAAGAGCTGCGTAGGTCGTGCGCACATCCCTCCAATTGCATGTGTCGTGCCTAGATCCTGAAAGTGCTTAAGTTCTTGAATTAGGCAGTCTCTTGCCTAATTCGCGAAATAGGCAATGGCTGTGCCTAATCTGTGAAATCAATGTTGACTTTTGCCTAATTTATGAAATTTCATGATTTAGGCTGACTATTTCATCAATTAGGCAGCATAAGTCATGAAATTAGGCAAAGTTTCGATTTAAGCACGACTGCTGTACAATTTACGCAAAAAATATACAAAATAGGCAGAAATCTTGCCTAGTGTGTCAAATCAATTGCGTGTCAGTGTTAGTCAAATCTGCGTGTGTGCGTGCCTCTCACTGCATAGGATAGCCATATATTATGAAATAACTTTAATCTTC
>JAWQFJ010001978.1:0-10000 GCA_034096865.1 Theodoxus fluviatilis | reverse complement strand
GCAGAGACAACTTTAAATACATGGTTCCTTTGCTGAGATGCTGCCGAGTTGATGTCCTGAAGCATCAACACGTTGAAGATTTAGTTATTTGCTATCATGTGCTCTCTCTCTTAGGTTATCATCCCATTTTGTGCGAAAGAACTCATCAGAACCTAGCGTTGCTTTCAAATAAACGTACATCATCTACCGCACTTCGTGAAAAGAAACTCATACCATTTTTGGGACATTGCGACAACCTGTGAAGGTTTACAACACCATTCATGCTTCACTGACAAGATATTACTTGTGCAAGATTTCCTCATCCTATTTTTTCCGAAAAGACTGAATCATATGCATGGATATGCCCACAGAGGTGGCTGGGATGACAACTACTTTTGACCTCCCTTTTCTGGTCTCTGCCCTCTTGCCCTCTTCACGTCCCCCCCCCCCCCCCTCTCCAGTACTCTCGCATCCTCAGTGGCGCCCTCTAGAGTCATGTGACCCCCCCCCTCTCCCCGCCCCCGCCTGTTCAGCCTCGCCCTCCGGCGCCGCTCCCCCCAATTAATGGGACCCGGGGCAGCCAGGACGAGGGCGAAAGTTGTGATCTGACTGCATGGATCAAGATTGACAGGCGGGCCTTTCCTTGTTGCTGTACGCGCAGTAAAGCAAGTGGCAAGCCGAGATCTAGGGACGCCCCCTGCTGGCCTACACAGACAGAGCCCTCGACTGGCATGCCGAGACTTCGGAGGATGTGAGAACAGAAAGACACAAAGAAGGAAGGAAACTAAACACGGAAGACAAGAATATTGAATGGGTGGAGATTTGTAGATACATCAAATGTGGTGTTGCAACTGAGTCGAATCCAGCTCCGCCATTCCACCTTTTATCTGGTGAAATGGGGAAGGAGGTAGGTAGGGAGAGGAGGGCAGAGAAGGGGAGAGGAGGGTAGAAGAGGACAGAGAAGATCAGATAAGGGGGAGAGGAGAGCAGAAAGAGGGAGGAGAGACCATGAGAAAAGGAAGAGGAGGGGGGGGGGAGGGAGTGCGAGAGGGAGGTAGTGAAAGGAAAGAAAGGGAGGGGAGAGACAAAAAAAGGAAGGAAGAGAGAAGGAGGGGGGGGGGGGGGGGGGAAGGGGTGATGTGGAGGAGAGGAGAGTGGAGGAAATTGAAGGAAAACAGAATGAACGAAAGGAAGACAGAAGAATGTGCAGAGGAAATATCGCTATGCCTGCATGGGGATTAGAAATGTCACAGAAGGGAACAAATTGTGAGCCTTCCGTCTTTGCCACGATAACCTATGTGTAGCTGTATAGATACAAATCATGGTAAATGTAGCCTTACTCAGAAAAGATCTCACACACACACACACACACACACACACACACACACACACACACACACACACACACACACACACACACACACACACACACACCGTGTCTGCTAATCGGTTATCTTTCCCTGGATTTCCTCTTCCATTCTTTGAAAAATTTAGTAGCAAGCGCCCTATAGCTACGATGCCCATCACTTGAAACATGACTCTCTTCAACTCAACCTCATTGATGAACATAAGAAACGTTAGACCATTTGCAGTTTACAGTCTAAATAAAGGAGCACCCACGATTGTTTCGACTAGCACCGTGCTCGAGTGTCACGCATCGGTACTGGCATTTTTTCTGTGGCAAGTCTTCTATTTTACGTCTTATCGTTTATAATGAACGATCGTATATTTCAGAAGAAACTTCATGCCGAAATTTCTAGAAACAAAGCCAAAAAATGAACCCAATACAGCGGCGAAGTCATGAAGTACTTCTATTTTATGAATTAGGATTGTCATACTACTCCAACATATCTGAACAAAAGTCGTTACAGGCAATCAAAGCTATATAAACGCCATTCGTCTATCAATAAAAGTCAACTGAGTGTGAAAAATGATAGCAACAAGCCCTCGTTACTCCACTACAGATGACGGCAAATCCTATTACTCAGTCTCAGAGCTACCGCGGTTATTGCTAATGTACGACATATCTGCCCCATACATTCACATGAGTTTCCTTGCGGGCGCTTGCGATAAGTGTTTGCTGTTGGCGTTTTCCCCTGCTCAATGTGTGATTCAGTAGAAAGAGGACCGTGCAGGGTAGTGGAGCACATTGACGTGAAGAGAACTCACGAAGTATGAGGCATAGGAGTGAAGTGTTTTGAGGGCACGGAGAGAATAAAAGTACCTTGTGTGCATGTGAGCCCCCGCGCGCGCGCGCGTGTGTGTATGTGCATGCGTATGTGTATGTGTATGTGTGTGTGTGTGTGTGTGTGTGTGTGTGTGTGTGAATGCGTGCGTGTGTGTTTGTAAATATGTGTGTCCGTCCTTGCGTCGATCCGTTCGACCGACTGTCCGATCCTCTTGCTGCCCGCCTCCCCCCTCCCTCTCTCTCTCTCTCTCTCTCTCTCTCTCTCTCTCTCTCTCTCTCTCTCTCTCTCTCTCTCTCTGTCGTGGTCTACGGTGATACAAGGATGTATTCTTTGCACATCAATTCTGTTCTAAGATCCATTAGATATTGACTAAAAATTATGAAAATTGATGACAGCAGATCCCTGAATCAAAATCAGTGTGAGAAACACTGATAGTGATCATCAGGCTTCAAAAGTTCGATCTCTATTGATGGAAATGGCTTGAAAATACAAGGGGGGCTCAAGGTGTGACGAGTGAACGCACCTTCTTGCAAACGCTCAGATAACAATTGACGAAAAGGTTTGTCACAATTGGGGAATCCAATTTGAATAGAAGTAACCGTTTTATGCATTACATGGAGTATAAAACAACATCTGGAATTGACACATGTATGTATACTCTGAACACAACAGTTTTCAGGGATGTCTGGATACGATTTCGCCTGGACAGTAGTAAACTAACGGTACACATATATATTGTACAGAAAATTACAAAATCTTACGTCCAGCATGTAATGAAAAAAGAAGAAAATGAGCAACATTTTGTTCTGAACTGTCCAGCGTATGAAGACATCCAAATGAATTATGTAGTGCCATATGTTCAGAGTAACGACGATGAACTACTTGTGCAGCTCAAAAGTGCCATGCATTATACGTGCCGTGAGCACTTATCTGAAATGCATTTTTCGTCTGATATGCAGAGTATGCTACCGAAAAGGAGCCTTTAATTTTTTAATGAGATGAAATGTCCTCTTACATTTGGTACTTCTCCTGAATACACATTGCATTCAATTGTAATGGGCCAAAGGCCTGGGCCCGTATTCACAACGGCGATTTATCGGCGATTTATTTTAACTCCGATTTATCTCTAAACTCAGACGAGTTCAACTGCCTGTTCCGCTCTCCCTTGGCTGGAAACCAGTGTATATAGCAAAGCGCAACCTAGGATCCTCTGACGAGCGTACCTTATCTAACCGATCAAGATAACGCGGGGCTAGGGGATAAATCGAGTGTTAAAAAGATAAATCGCCGTTGTGAATACGGGCACTGCACAATAAACTAGTTGTTTTCTCCCTCTCTCTCCCTCTCTCTCTCTCTCTCTCTCTCTCTCGCTCTCTCTCTCTCTCTCTCTCTCTCTCTCTCTCTCTCTCTCTCTCTCCCTCCCTCCCTCCCCCTCTCTCTCCCCCTCCCCCCACCCTCTCTCCCCCTCCCCCCCTCTCTCTACCCCCCTCTCTCTCTCCCTCCCCCCTCTCTCTCTCCCCTCCTCCCTTCTCTCTCTCTCTCTCTCTCTCTCTCTCTCTCTCTCTCTCTCTCTCTCTCTCTCTCTCTCTCTCTCACACATACACACATTCAGATTAAACGCGTCACACATAAGTAGACATGTGTGCGCATGTTCGCTTTCCACACTATAAACTCTATAAATAGTTCCTCTCACCTGTCCCCGAAGACAGCGCAGTCCACGAGGTTGCCTTTGTCGTCTATCTCCTGCTCCACCATGCGTGTTGCGTCATCCAGATGCATGAAGAGGGTGTTAGGCTGTCCCTGCTCCACCCCCTCACCCTGCACCACCCCTAATTCCTGACCCCTGACCTGCCCACAGGTCAGCAGCAGAAGACAGGTCAAACTTGCTGACAGCAGGTGTACATTCCAGGTCGTCATGCTGAGGAAGGAAGAAGGAGAGGTAGGCAGGCAGTCAAGTGATTTTCATCTTTTCTTTACCTTTTTCTTGCGATTTATGAAAGATAAAAGCACTTGAAGTCTTGAGTGAATACGTTGCGGGTTTTTTCACTCGACGGAAATTCGTCAACCATCAGTGTCTGACAAACGAAGAGTGACATAAAACCATACGGTATTCAACAACCCTTTCTCACGTCAGCAAAAAGACAAATATCTGAGCATTCATCTTCGGTATCGCGCAATGGGGTGACATGGTCTACTTCGAATAAACTCTGAACCATGCTTTGCAGCATGTCAAAATCAAAATGTTGCGCTCTGTTTTCGTTGAAGAGGACAAGGGATAGTTAGGCATGCATGATAATAAAAACTTTCTTGTATACTTTTTCTTTGTAGGTTGGAGATAAGTCGCTCGGAGGAAAGTTACCCTCAACCCATTTCACGACAACAACTCATCACAATTTGCAAAGATCAAAATGAACAAGTAGGAGAAGAAGATGCGGAAGAAGAAGAAAAACTACGACGACGACGAGAAGAAGACTAATAATAATAAGACAATGGGGGAGGGAGGGAGGGGGGAGGGAGGAGGAGGGAGGAGGGGGGGGGGGGAGGAGGAGTAAACTTGCAGTGTAAAATTGAAATCAAACCCATCGCCCACCCCTTTTGCAAACGAGAGTGGCGGATTACATTTTCCACCGATTGCGCCGAAACACGGGTGGAATATCGATTTACGGTATACAGATGTTCATAATGGTGGCAATGAATCGAAACATGACTGAATTGACGAGGCTTTCTGTCTATCAGTCTTTGTAAACTAATGTAGGGCCACTGCTACACAAAGCACTGCAGCTCGCCACACTTAGAGCGAGGCCAAGTTTCTTGTTGATCGCCTGTGGTGAACCGCATAGGGAGACGCGGTCAGTCGATTCTTATCCCCAACCCACAGGGGTGGGGTGGGACGTCGCCGGGTAAAAACAAATCCTTCACTTTTAATTTCGGAGCATTATGAAATATTTTCAAATAACTGTGCTGAAATTGAGCGCAGTAATGAATTAGTGTGCAGATATCAAGAATGATGGCAGAAAACCCCAATTAAGCGATTTTAATTCCATTGCACATTGTCGCGAAATGCGATCTTTCTCCCGAGTAATGTCTGAAAAGAAATACTCTTCCTGGTTTCGTACCGCAGTGGCGAGTTTCTGGCCTCGCCCTAACCTAGTACTACCAGGTTTGTGTGTCAGCGTTCCAAAAAAAAAGAAGCTGTGTTTCACCGACTGATTTAGGACACCGCTACTTGGCAGCATTCCTCTCGTTCATTCGTAGTTTACCGATCTCGCGTGCAGTTCTTGCTCAGAGTCGGGATTAGTCCACGATGCGTGGTCATGTGACAATACTGTTAAGAGTCTTCAATATGGCGGCTGCAGTAAGCCCACCCCTTTGTCAGAGTTCTTTTCCAGTCGAACAAGTCGCTTCCAAGAAGGACAGGCGGAAGATAACACAGAAACGAGACGAAACGTTGGGCGAAACCGATTGGAGGGCTAAAGTTAATGAACGGCACGGAGGAGCTGGAACTTTTTAATGCGTCAGAACTACAGAAGGGGCAAGGGCAAGATACAGAGATGGACGAATGGAGCACAGTGTTCAGGGGTGAAAGCCACACCTAAAGCGACACTGCTAAAAGAGTTGTTTGGTCGGTTGGTTGGTTGGTGATTGTCGGCCTTTTAGGCAAAACAAAGCCACGGCTTTAGACATTTCCAGATTACATTATAATGATTTTTTAAATTTCAAATAAAATGGACACAATGAGAAGAGAGAGGCAGGAAAGAGATTAGGAGAAATAGAAATAGGAGACAAGGAGTAGGAATATCAGAAAGAAAGAAAAACAACACGAGGAGTAAGAACACAAGGTAACGGAGAACTAAAAGGCAACTAAAGATTTAAATAAAGCAGTTCAAGGAGCAAAAATTACACTATCAAGAATAATAACAGAAACAAGAGCAGATATAACGGGAGGAGGAGGGCGAGGAGGAGGAGAGATGTAGGAGCACGACGAGAAAGAACAGAAGAAATACTGCATTGTAGAAAAGCAAAAGAGGCAAAAGAGTAGCAGGAGACACAGACAAGCTAGAAATGGGAGTTGCGACAGACGCAAGCTAGGTAGGAATAAGAAAGCACTCGCATTCATAAGAAGCATGTAGCGCCCAGGACAGCTACGGCAAAAGTTGGAGGGACTAAGAAGTGAAAAGACTGACATTCACCACGCACTCAAGAACTCCCAAGAACTCCCTTTCCACACACTGTCGACCTCAAACACGACGTTCCATTCGGTCTCACCTTGCTCCAAGACTGCTTCCTCTTTCTACAGTTCCTGGCTGAGCTGCCCTCGACCGTGAGGCAAGAGACATGCAAGACTGACTGACGCGTTGGCAAGTGTCGCCCACAGCTTATTTATACTGTACGTTGAGGCCGCGCTCCGGCACACTTCCCTCCCCCACTCCCTGCCCCCCTTCTCCCCTCACCTCCCCCATCCAGGTTTGTTGTACGTTAGCCCCTTCCTTTCATTCACGAAATCTCGTTCTCGCCATTGGCTGAAGGGGAATTCCCTGCGAAACCTAAACCGGGAAAAGTTCGCGTGGATTTGTTGAGCATTCGTGTTCGTAACCTCGAAGTCGGTAGCCGTGCTGTGAGGTTCGCTACTTGCTAACTTAACCTAAGAGACATAACTCGTGCTTTGTATTTGAAGTCTGAAAAATCCCCACCGCCACCCCCTCCTTTGATGCCGCCTGTGAAGAAGTCTTCATTTGTATGGCAAAGAGAATGGTTCGAACGGTACTAATACTAATGCATGCGACCGAAAGCGCTTCAAAACTGGAAAATGTACTAGTTAAAAATTGTAATGGCGGACACACACACACACACACACACACACACACACACACACACACACACACACACACACATACACACACACACGTATATTTCCGAGACTTTACTTGCTGATGAACCTTGAAAAAGCATTTGAATCGAGACCGATTCATATGTTCAATTGCCAATGCATATCTGGAATTCGAAAAGGGCAGTTAGGTTGGCCTTTTATAATTCAATGCTGCATCAATGCTTTTCAATGAATTATTAAATGCGAATGTTCAATATATATGTGTGTATCTCGCTGAACTTATAACTATTGTAAATGGGAAATATCTTTATTGGGTGTTAATTCATCATCAACTAGATAAAAGATTACTTGTAAACTTTAATGGATTGTTCCTTGGGTGAACACTGTACCTTCCACCAAAATTCTTTAGAATCCGTTTGAACGTTTGAAGTTATTTTGCCAAATAACGAACGAAAGAATGAACAAACTGAACGATCGACCAAAAAACAGAATCTCCTTAGCGAAGGGAACTACGCTTTTGTCTCCACGTGTCATTTTGGCAGCAGTGCGTGGAGTCGTGGTTCCTTAGAGCGTGCCGTGATGTCGACACCTTTTGTCTTCAGCACCCGAGTTTCTGTCAGGGTGACCTCAACCTTTTAATAATATTTTATCTAGTTGATGATGAATTAACACCCAATAAAGATATTTCAACCTTAGCTTCTGGTCCGTACGCCCTACCCTGGGAGCACAGGGGGGTTGGACCGCGTTTTGTTTGAACTCTGCCCTTTGACCTGTCCGGCGTGGGTGGCCCTACCAGGAGCTACTGCTTCCGTCGCCACGGCTCTAGGGGTCATTAAGGCACGCAAACTCATCGACCACGACAATAAATTGCAACAGATGAAAGGAGAGAGAGAGAGAGAGAGAGAGAGAGAGAGAGAGAGGAGAAGCAGCAGCAGCAGTAGTAAACCTCAGCCGGTCACATCCACCCTTCTTCCACACACTCTGTGTGCAGTTACAAATACCTCCAACACCACTACCACCTCCACGAGCTCTATGGCTGACAACCCTCCCCTTCCCCCCTGACCCCCCACCCCCACCCCCTACCCCCACCCCCACCTGCCCATTGCGGATGGACTGATGAGGTGGAAGGCAAGGATTTAAAGGGCGGGTAAACAAAGAACTCTTCCGGGAACTGGCGGATGTCAAGTAGACTTTTTCCGAAAGGGAGCGCCCACTGCAAAGGAGCGGCCCTGTCTTACGTCACGTTACGTCAGCGTTAATTAGAGCGTAAACGTCGACGGATTATCAGAAGCGGTCAAGAAAAAATAGCGCTGCGTCTAGGTATTAAACTGTAAATGTTTGCAAATGCAGCTTTTCCTTTCAAGCAGAATGGTTCTCGGGCATCAAAACAAAAGGGTCACAAAGAGAGTGCGAGAGAGAGATACATATACAGAGACAGAGAGAGATATTCAGAGATAGAGAGAGATAAATAGAAATAGATAGAGAGATGAATGGATGGATGGATGGATGGATATATTTATATATAAGTACATTTCTTAAAAGATGATTCAAGATCCACTCCGAGCTTTATAATACAACAGTAGTTCATAGTATTATCAAAGAACTTGTCTCAAGTTCTTTGGTATTATGTACAGTTTCTCCTTATCAAGAATGCAGACCAAAGCGGCTTGGACAATTTAGACATAAATGTGCCATTTAAAAACAAATAACAAAAAGCATAGCGGTCATTTGAGATGGGAGAGAGAGAGAGAGAAAGAGAGACAGAGAGAGACAGAGAGACAGAGTCAGGGAGAGCGAAAGCGAGAGAGAGAGAGAGAGAAAGAGAGAGAGAAAGAGAAAGAGAGAGAGCGAAAGCGAGCGAGAGAGAGCGAAAGCGAGAGAGAGAGAGAGAGAGAGAAGAAGAGAGAAGGAGGGAGGGAGAGAGAGAGAGGGAGGGGGAGGGGGAGGGAGGGAGGGAGGGAGAGGGAGGGAGGGAGGGAGGGAGGAGGGAGGGAGGGAGGGGAGGGAGGGAGGGAGGGGGGAGGAGGGGAAGGAGAGACGAGAGAGAGAGAGAGAGGAGAGAGAGAGAGAGAGAGAGAGAGAGAGAGAGGGAGGGAGAGAGAGAGAGAGAGAGAGAGAGAGAGAGAGAGAGAGAGAGAGAGAGAGAGAGAGAGAGAGAGAGAGAGAGAGAGAGAGAGAGAGAGAGAGCGTGCATGCTTCTTTACACCGCGAGAATTATATTTGCTGGAAAGGAAGCAACTGACAGAAAAATTTCGCCCCATTTCACAGCCAGTAAGTCCAGCTACATTTCTGCATACTATCTCTTCAAAGGACCAAGGTAAGCGTGCAGCAGGGAGTATAAAGCACATGGATGTTGTCCTCCTACCCCCTGAAGCGATTTCTTGTAAGCACTCTGCATGTCGCGGGGCTTTGCAGCGGGAAAGAGAGGTCTGCCGACACCAATCCCTGGCTTAGATTATACACAGCTTGGCTCTCAAAGGTTTTTCAGTTGGTTAGGTTTTTTCCTCCGTTTGAGAGTAAGGAGCAGTTAATAACGCCATGCCTCGCATTACACCGCTAAGCGCTCGACAAAAAACTGCATAAGCACGAAGGCGGAAATTAACATTGCTGCTGAAGAATTAGTGAGGGAGAGAGTAGCTGGATATCTGGAGTGCAGAAATAGATTTATGAAGGGGCTGTGTCGGTATATCGTTTATTCTTGTCTGAATCATGCGGATTATCGTGACAGAAATTAAAAGTGTTCAGGACTTGGTGTGTGTTTTTCGTTGTTTTTTTAAAGAGCCTTCGTTATTTTCAGGTAGATTTCAATTTCATGACATGTTAGAGTTCTTGTTCTTTAACTGATTATTTCCAGAAGTTTTAGTTCTTTCGCTTTTATTTGTCAGTCTGTCTGTCTATCTGTCTGTCTGCCTAAGTATATGTCTGCCTACCTGTCTGCTTCTGTGTGTGTGTGTGTGTGTGTGTGAGAGAGAGAGAGAGAGAGAAAGAGAAAGAGAGAGAGAGA